>JAPYYW010001351.1:0-50322 GCA_030522545.1 Cremastinae sp. A BG-2022a | reverse complement strand
AAAATAATTGATATTCGCGACGAAATCCGTCGAGAAAAAATTGCAGTTAGAATTTCGGCCACATGGCGCTGCGTACGCCAGGTATCGATGGCTCTTAATAAAATTTGGTATAGATTTTAACATTACATGAAAGAATATTTGTGCTAATTTTTAAGAATTTGTTTCAAATGATTTTCACCCAACCCCTACCTTAAATACCAATAGAAAAATCTTAAATTGTATATATCGAAGAATAAAATTTCTCGCCAATAAAATTTTTATTGGCTTTAAGGGTTATTAATTAATTTTAATAACAAAAAAGAGGCTCTTCTTTAAGTTAAATTATGGGCAATTCGAGAATTCAGACAGTTTTTAAAAGCGCCGCAATATCTCGGACAGGGTGGAATCGCGGGTAAAAGTCAACAGATCGTACATCGAACCGGTTTTACCGGTAAGAGAAGCCGCTCAATTACGCTCGTCTTTATAATTGAAGTTAACGAAGAAAGCAGAGTCTCTAAACAGCGAGAATCTCCATTGTTTCTTTTGAAATCTGCACAAGGAAATACTTCAAATTTCATTCGCGACTCTGCGAAAAAGTTCTTTCCGGGTCTTTCGAAATGTCGAAAACCAATGACTCAATTAATTGAACAATTAACGTACTTCTATCGGTATAGTGAGATAAAAAAAATTTTATCCCAATTTTTTTCGCACCATGTGGTTTTTGAGCTTAAATTTATGAAAAAAGTTGTTGCGAATTGTTTTAAGAACATACTAAAAATAAAAAAAAAAATAAAAAATTTTAAACGATACCGATTCCTAGAACTTTCCTTTTTATTATAACGAGCGAAAACGCAGCCGCTTTTTCTTGACGTGTTAAAATTGATATTTTGCTGTTCTTCTCGGCGGATACTTTATACAACTTCGCATAATGCAGTCTAGTCCGATTAATTGATTAGAGGTTTCATCTCTATTTTAATATAGGAAACATCCACACCAACATTTTTTAAAAACTATTTTGAAACGATATTATAAATTAGAAACACTAAATACTATTTCACTTTTCGTACGATTGAAAAGTAACTGGAACTGACACTCTCGATTGAACTTGTCGAATCACTACGAAATGTTTTTCGGCAACGAACTACCTTGTAAGACCCGACACGTCTTACCCCGATACTTCCTACTGGGTTACTGATTCAAAATTGAGTCATAAAACCGAACAATTAAGACCTTAATCGGTTTTTCACTCGACCTCGACCAATCACCATGGAAACCTTAATGACCGAGGGATTAAAGAAAATGTGAAAATTTTTTTCTCTCTCGTTAACTCGACGAATTTTCTCTCTTTTTTAAAATGTTTACGATCCCCGAACTATTCAGGTATATTTGTCCAGGTAAATTGGATATAAATAATAGAAAATTGTGTTGCAAGTTTATTTTACATGAGCTGAGAAAATTTAGCGCGTTCGAGGACCTTCAGCCTGATTTATCGAGAATCGAAAATAGGAAAATCTCAAAATTTCAAGTGGCGATATGTTTTCGTGTTCTCGACAATATCGACTTCATAATAGGTAATTCCTGAAAATTTTTGCAAGACGAAATGAATGATTTAAACATCAAAGTCATTATTTCCAAAGCAGTGCACGTTGAATTTTTTTTAATGAGAAGAGATTAGCCATACGTTAATGCGCTCTATTCCGATAGATATAATATACGATTAATGTAGGATTCAATTTAAAAGTGAGCTAAAGTAAGAATTTTAGTATCATCGTTATATGTTTTATCACAAAAATGAGCAACTTTTGATGATTAATTTCTCGATAATGAAGTCGACGACCTACCCTGTAATTTTGCAGATAGATTGTCGATTATATTTATCAAAACTTTGTTTATAAACATTTTTTTTTCATTAAAACTGTTGAATTGTGTTACAACGAAACGACTACTTTAAGCAAATAAACTAAATCCAGTAATTTCTTCGAAATGTGCTTTTTTCTTTGATTCAGACAAAAAAATGTGTAAAAAGCTCGTAACATCATTCGCCATTAACGAAGTGCGAAACACAGGTGGCAAAAGTCTCCCCTTTTTCAATTCTCTTTCTCGTTTGGCATTTGTTCTCTTTCTCTCTCGTTTTTTCGCTCTCAATTTTTCCCCTTCTATTCATCACCGAGTTTCAATGTCTCTCCGCGCTGAACGGGGTCGCGTGTGCTCGTAAATTTGACGCGAATCCAGCAAATTGACAGGGCAAGAGAGAAAAGTGAGAAAAAAGGAGAAAGAGAGAGAGAGTAAAAAGAATTTGAACAAACGACGTATGCGACAAATCTGTTTGAAAGTTGACAAAGGGGTGTCGTTGGTTATCGTTCGCCAGGATCACCACCCGGTTAAATGGTAGCTCGCATCTTGCTGTCGATACACGCGTAAATTTCGCGTCAGTTTTTTCAACACTGTGGAAAAATTGCGAATTTTCCTCTCGTAATAAATAAATAAATATTATTTTGCTATATAATTAGTATTTTGTATTTATATTATATATTATATTTATTTTAATGTAATATTTTGAATATTTTATTTTATTTACTTTATATTATATTAAATATTGTAATTCACATGATTTTGCCTTATAATTTTCTATATTATTTTAAATGTTGGAATTATTTTTTCTCGATAAAATTGTATGGATTATTTTTCTCATAAAAAAGTGTAAATTTCGTTAAGTTAAACTATCCAACTATTGGGACATTCTACATGATCAAACATTTAATGTTTATATTTACTAGAAATATTAATTTAAATTAATACATAAGATGAGTTTTGTATCGCTGAAATATCAGAAACGAATTTTGATGTGAATTTGAAACAGATTTTTTTGTTTGATTATTTTTAAAATAAATATAAAGTGAGAATACCCTTAGCTGTTTAACTATTGGGACGTTTAACTTCATTTTATAAAAGTAAAATCAAGTTTTAACAATCTTTCGTAACTTTTCGACGTTTGACAAGAGATTGGAAAAATTTTTGTAACGATTCGACACGAAAAACGGTAAATTAAAGTGACAGGGAAAAAATAGCCTCGAGGCACAATTTAATCGACTCCGAACGACGATTTTTTTCGAATTTTCAGCTATTTTCTGGGGAGCGATTCCCGGGAGGAATGTGCCCGGAACATTCGCGAAATTCGAAATACCCAACGAGCCGGAAATGTAGGCATGATCGCGTGTCGTCCCTGAATTCGAACTCACCCTTCTCCATTCCTCTCTCTCTCTCTCTCCTCGTTTTAACCCTCCGGCCAGTTCTCGCAGGGCGATAATCTCTTTTCAATACTCTCTTCCCTTTTTCCTTGCTCCCTCGCACTGCAGTTTTTCAATATGGCGGAAAAAAGAAGATTTCAGACGCAACCGGCCTCAGCTGGTGAAAGGAATATTGATTCGATCGTTTCGCCGGTTAGGACTTCACGAAGGAACGATGTGCAACCCTCGAAAAATATGAAGCTCGAACTCCAAGATAAACACTCATTATTCGACCAAGATAAATGAAAAATTAAATATTACTGAATAATATAAACGGTGTAAAAAATAATTTGTGCTGATTTTAGTTTAAAGGACTGAAATTTAGTTGAGCGTATTCGAGGAATTTTTGCGAATTGACAGGGTGAGAATTTCTAATACGATGGTTCAATTGTTGTAAGAAATGAAATAAATTTTTTTCAAGTTCGGTCATTATTTTTAAAAAGGAATGAGTGATGTACAAACAAATTAAATAATAAATTTGGAAAGTGGGATGAGATATACGTTAAAAAGTATTGTATTAAAACAGATTTATTACAAATTTAATTTTTCATGAGAACTTGGTGAAAATAAGACTTCATATTTCTAACATAAATTAGCCAATCTTTAGTTCTGCCACTTGTAATATAAAAAAAACCTTGTAAGTTTTATTTTTCTAAAATTGTTAAAATTAGTATTGTTTTATTAATTGATGATGAAAAATTTGAGTAAAAACCTGCTCAAATTTGTACCTGGTCATCAAAAACGTAAATCAAATATCTAAATAAATTTAAAGTTGATCTAAACTTTTTTTTATATTCAGAGAAAATAAATGGCAGCTTCTTATAAAAATTGAAGTTAAAATTCTGCTGATTGAACATATCTGACAACTTTGAAAATATTTGATAACATTTTTTTCAAGTTTGACGTAAAAATCCATTCTTATGGAAGAGGACGTGTTTGATGTTACGATGTTCAACCTTCAATATTTTGATTTCTAGATGGTGAAACTACTTGAAATTTTGCACCCATTTTTATATAACATCAAAAAAACTTTGTTTAGTTTTTCAAAAATATCTGACATAAAATTGTTTCAAAATTTTTTAAATCATGTAGCAAGTATACCCGTTCTTGAATTTAGAATATGTTGTTCTTTAGTCAATATGCAACAACTTGTCTTAACTAATTTACTCTCGCAAATTACTTTGAACGTCAGAAAAATCAAGATGAATATTTTTTATTTGACTGTACCAAGAGGAACTAGCTTAAATATTTCAACTTCCATACTTCAACTTCCAACTTTGTAAAAATTGGTACACATATGTATATGACGTCAAAGAAAGTTTATGCAAAATTTTAACGAAATCTATCGATACTTATTTTACAGACCAACCACTTCAAAATTGAGTCAAAACTTGGCTGTGGTGGACCGGGATCGGTTTGAGAGACCGTTTGGATTTGACCGGTCTGTGATCGGACGGAGAACGGAGCGAAAGTATATCTATCGAGTTTAAGTGGATGAAGCATCGGACGGAGTGTGTGTTCTAGGAAAACACTCTCGAGCCTTCGATAAATATTGAATCTCCGGAAGAAGTCAATAAAGGAAGAATACACGCACGGAATGAGAAAATGTTTGCATCATTTTCTTGATACGGTAAACAATATCTATCATGCACAATTCTAATCTGGGTAAAAATAACTCTATTTTAGTTATCGTTTATTTTTAGTTTATATATCATTTATTTATTTTATTCACGAATTATCAACTAAGAGAAGTCACGATAATAAATTCGATCTGATAAAGTGATAATTACCCCGTTATTTTAGTGTAATTATTTTAGTATAAAATTATTTTAATATATTTAGTAAATGTTAAAAGAATGTGAAATGAAAGATATACACTTGACATTTTTTTATATATTCAGTATTTGTGTTTCTATATAATGAACTTCCAGTTTTCGATTGGATAACAAATTTCAATTTGTCATGAAAATGTCGTCATTTTTTTAAGCAAAGTTAAACATTTTTTCTCTAAGACATCGCCATTTTGTTGGATTTTTGTATTCTTCATTGGGGGCTCAATTTTTTAATGTAGAATAAGTTTTAAATAAATCAAGAGTCCCATTACTAAAAGAAATTAATTTTTGAGCTCAAAACGGCCAAAAAGACAATAAAAATTTTTTTTCCAAAAAATTCCTTTAAAAAACAAAAAAATGACCTGCTATCATGGTACGATATTTTAATTATTGTGGAATTTACGAATAGAGTAAGAGCACCAGTATACGTAGCCCCAAACCACCAGTAGCCAACCACTTAATGTTAAATTATATCTATGTTAAATTTTTACCAATGTTAAAGTATAGAAGTGTCTTGGTACTGGTGCTCATTCCCTATTTTAAGAAATATTGGTATATGTTAAAGTAGTTCGATAGCTAAGTGCCGTATAAAAAGGGGGTGACACACCCCTTCACAAAAATGAAGTGTCCATGAAAAGGTAGAATATTAAAAAATTTTGAAAATATTAACAGTAATTATCGAAGAAACATATTTATGTTATTTTTATCAAATTTTCTTCACTTGTAGTGAACTTCGAGAGGGTTGGATTTTTTCCAAAATGGAAAAAATGAAAAATTTTCACTAAAATGATTTTTTTTCTCAAAAAACTGGATGGTATATTATGCTGACGTTTTTTATACAACTTCTGTAGGTGGTACTCTAATATTTTTTTATTTTTTTATAATCTTCTTAAATGTCGTTTTCAAGTTATGTTTAAAAATAATTTTTTTTTGTCACGTTTTGATGAGGAAATCGCTAAGTTTTAACTTCAAATATCTTAGAAACTAAACGGTA
This sequence comes from Cremastinae sp. A BG-2022a, assembly GCA_030522545.1. Lineage (NCBI taxonomy): Eukaryota > Metazoa > Arthropoda > Insecta > Hymenoptera > Ichneumonidae > Cremastinae sp. A BG-2022a. The sequence continues at coordinate 44,230 of JAPYYW010001351.1, read as the reverse complement.
GAATTACTCAATTCTTTTTTCATTTCATTTATTTTCTTTTTCTACAAAACATATAATTTTTTCAAGATTTTCTTAAATAAACAGTTTTTGCTATGGAACTGCCTTAAGATAAAGAGCTAAAAATTGGCATAGATATTTCATTTTGCATCTACAATAACATATGAAAAAATTTAAAAAAATGGAGAGATCATTGTCAAATCGTCTTTGAATTGACCTGAAATTGCTCATATGTATAGAAATTTAAGATTTTTCATATTTTGCTGTAAGGGTGCCTGATTCAGAGTGAAAGTAAATCGATGAAAAAATACAGGGACATTTCGAAAAATGGCCAAATAAGTTGAGAATGAATCTTCGATTTTTGGGGATTCAATTTTTCGCTGAAGGGTGTTTTTCTGCTCAAGGCGGCTGATGCAGTTCTCGTGTACAAATGAAAGAGCCCAGGAGGGAAAGAGAGAGGAGAATTCGCCGGTTGGCATGGCAACAGCTCTGCTCGCGTCCCGGCGTCTCGACGCTCGATACTAGACGACGCCCAAATCCGCCATGACTCCCTCTTCCTCCCTCAATACTCGGCAAGTTTTCGCGTGTACAGACCCAGCGAATTTCAAACCTTATCCAAAACTTTCTCCGATTCACCAGCAAGAAAATCGATTCAAAGCCGTAATCAGTTTCATTCCAAATTCATTTTCCTAAAAGCCAAACTTTCCCTGAATTTTCGAGGCCATTAATTTTCGAGTTCGTACGAGACCGACGAGGGCATCGTCAAAAATGCATACATTGTAAGTAAAGCTTTAAAAGAAGTTCTTTGAATAATTTACTTCATTCAATGGCAAAAGGGATGAATAAAAAATATCGAGAAAATTAATTGAATAAGTAATAATATAAAACTCAGATTGGCAAAAATATGTTGTCAAGAATATATAATATATGAGAAAAAAATTGTTTTCTTTCAATTGCAGAAAAGTAAATTAAAAAACGAACAAATTAATTAAATTAAAAATAATCTGAAGTACCAGATTAATTAGAGTATCGCAAAAAAATGCATATTATAAGATAATACATTATCAGAAAAAAAAATTAAAAAATTTCTTAGAAGTTTACCGTATATTAAATGGCAAAAGGGGGTAGATACGAAATCAAGCAAATAAATTAAATAAAAAATAATTTAAAAATACCAGATCGACGAGAGTATCGCTGAAAATTCATACTACATGAAAGAAACCACAAAAAGGTTTTAGAAAAAATTATACCGATGGCGAAAGGGGTGAAAAATAAATGGAGTAAATAAATTAACTAAAAAATATTCAAAAAATCCACCAAAAATGTATACTCTATAAAAAATAAATAAAAAAACAACTAAAAAAGCTTTAAATAATTTACTTCAATGACAAAGAGGGTGAATGAAAAATGGAGCAAATAAATTGAATGAAAAATAACTTTAACGGTACACCAGACTCCAAAAAATAAATAAAAATTATTACAATGACCAAAGGGGTGAATAATAAAAAATGGAGCAAATAAATAAAGATGAAAAAGTATCGGAGGGTGCGTTCTAAGAAATATTTTCTGTCGCTCTCTCTCCGGTTTCCATCCGTTGTACACAGGCCGTTCGAGTTCCCGGTCAAACAAGCCGAGGCCTCGTAATACGAGTCGAAGTCGAGGAATCCGAGACCCGGAGACTCGGCGATGCGAGGAACGCGCGAGCGCGTCTCATAATTCGTTAAAACGCGGCTACGCGTCTGGATAAACACGATCGCGCGGAACACGTCCTGTCTTCGCGAGAATACGCTCAACTCGTCCGAGCAATTGAATTTCGCGCTTGATATTCGATCCCGTTCTTACAATTGAGAGACAAGTCCAGGAAAAAAGATTGCTTCGCTTAATTAAGATTCAACGCGTGTACACAACAAGTCTAAAAAGAAATAAAATATTTTTCTCCTGACGCACAGAAATTTGTCAATATTTGACTGATTTTGTTGTTTTTTTTGTTATATTTTTTTAAGGATTTACATGAAAATGTTTGTACACTTTAAAAATCGTGACAATTTTTTTTTAAATATTTGCATACAAATTAAAAAAATGCAATTCGTATTCTGATACAAGAATATGGTTATTTAACTGATTTTATTTTTTTAAGGTTATCTTATTGAAACGAGTTTTTCTTAAAATTTACATGAAAGTTTTTGTATATATACTTTATAAGAAACTAATGTTTACAGGTAAACTTTTAAATTTTAAATTTCAATTTTAAAGTGTAGATAAATTTTTTAAAAAATTCAACACCTGCATACAAAAAAATGCAATACACCTGATACAAGAACCTACTGTTTATCAAACTAATTTTTTTTAAGGATGTTATCTTGGTGAAACGAGTTTTAGAGGATTTACGTGAACAAGTTTGTACATATTTAAGCCATCTGTTTTAGAATCCCGACCAATTTTTAAAAAGATTATTCGAGTTGGAGATAATGGAAATGGAATAATTTAGATGCACTCTCCACGTCGAGCCATTAAAATTCTGACATTTTTCGTGATAACTCTGATATGGTTCTTACTATTTTCTCGAATTACACTACATACAGTAGGACTATGAATACATGCATCAACTATTTGAGAAAAAAATAATCACTTCGATTACAAGGTAGCTTTCATGAAAGCTTAAATTTTTTTTGAAATACAAATTTTAATCTTGAAATTGTTTTACTGAATGGTTTGAAAGCTATGAAAATCGAAAACTACTGTAATTTATAGTATTACATATAAATTTTATTTCTGATATTTTTGATAATAAACTATCGCTTAATTTTTTTATTTTTCATTATAAAAATAGCACAAAGTTTAATAACCATTTGAAAAAGTGTGTTCAAGTGTCAATTGATATTATAGCTAATAATCAATAAATTTATGACTAAAATATAAAAATATATAAATTCATCTATTTAGTATGAAAAATTTATTCTCATCAATATTTTTCAGTATCACTGTTTTATCAATTTGTAATATTTTTTTACGATTCCGTATTATTTCGTGATTCATTACAAAATTTTTTTTTCTTGTCAAGATTAATAATTTTGATATATCACGTTTTTGAGTCTTTTCCTTTAAATGCTTCACTTTTAAACGTTACTATACATGGCATGTTTGCACGTAAGAAATTAATAGTGTCTCAAAGATTTTTTTGTCGTAGGTAAAAATTATCACAAAAAAAGCTTATAAATGAAATAATCATTTACAATTTATTTCTATTTAGAAAAAAAAACGATAGGCAAGATTTTTTATTTTGAGTCACAGTGAATAAAATCTTCTCGATTTTTTCATACCTGACAAAAATGTAATTATAAGAATAGATAGCTTTTTTTTATCTACATGCATATTAGCGGGAAAAAAAGAATAAATTTCTCTTTCGCTTGAACGGGGAAATAAGCATTTACAGGATGAAAAAAAAAAATGGAGTGGGAACACGAAACGATTATTCTCTCGACCCCTAGGAGGAGCGAAGTGGGTCGGAAAGTTGTTAGATAGTTCTGGCTAACGGCCAGAGGGTCTTTCATCTTATTCTCATCCCTCGGACGCCGAGACGAGAACGTCGTGCGGTTCATAAATTCTCATATTGCTCAATTCCCAATGACACGAGATAGCCCCGTCATTTTTCCAAACGTGACGAGTCTCTCTCGCTTTTTCTCTCTTTCCCGAGATACAAGCCTCATTTTTCTGCGTAAAAGCGCACCAAAGGGTAGATAGCGAAATCGCCAGTTAATCGAAAGAAAAAAAATCGTCTGTTTTTATATTGAAGCGAACGTTTATGAACAGCGACGAAGAGAAAGTGCGCAAATATACGATGCCAAGGGGTCTTGGCATTGACGCGATCAAAGTTCAAGTCTCTCTTTAAAATTAGCAATTCGATAACAAATGTTTACATTTTTATCGACGCTCGCTTTCTTCAAACTTGGAGAATGTATTATGAGTGGACTTGAACACGAATTTTCGCCTCGTACGCAAGCCCATCATTGATTTATTATCATAAATTCTGATGTTTCATTAACGAGTATAAGATCACTGATTCTGTGACATGTTTTTTAATCTAAATTTAATGTAACAAAGTAATAAATGGATGAAAAGTATGGTTTTTAAAATATATTTTTGGTGTGCTGAACCAGAATCTGTCCTCGTAATTTACAAATGTTTACGTCAAAATTAAATTTTAAAAAAATCATTGTTTTCAATATCTACGATTTTTTTCAGGAATAAAACGTCGGTGCATAAAAGTATTGAAGTTAAACAGAAAATTGCATTTTAATGCTTTTTTATGCTGATATTTTTTTCTTCTTTAAAAGTGACAATCATACTCATTGGTACAATAAATTAAATATATTTTATTAACGTTCTGTTTCAAATATTTTACGTATTACTACCATAAAAGTATAAATTATTGCAAAATAATTAGTACGGTTATTGTTACTCTATGGTAAAATCTATCATATCGTGATTTTTCTCTTAAACTACATTCCCATATATTCTGTACATTATCAAATTTAGCCCACGTTGTAACCTCATTTACGATGGTACCACCTTCAACGAACTATCCCATATAAAAACTTTATTTTTCATATTTATTCGCTATATAATTACTACTATTATATGCCCCTGAGCTATAATTTTAAGAGTCTAAAATGATGTATATGTGATTTTCTCGTGGGTTTTTTCCTTTTATATTGAAATCTGAACGGTACTTTTTGAAAAATATGATAAAACCTGTAATTTTTCATAAGGCTATTAATACTAAAGGCACGAAACTTCACATGTGAATATTTTTTACTGGTTCTCTGAAGCTTTTAAGAAATTTAATTGGATCATTATCTGATCACGATCTATTTATTTCTCGAATTTCATTAAATTTTGAGCGTTATGTTATTAAAATCGACAGTATTGCCTTATAATATTAGTAATTTATTATCTACACGGACTAAAATGAATGAAACTACAAAATGTCAAAGAATATTTACATTAAAAAACAAACCAATAGTCCAAAATCGAAATATTAATGAAAATTTGATTTTATTATTGTGGTTGTCTTGTTAGCACGTGTTTGATAGGAATTATGTAAAAATTGTCATGAACGTGCTTGGACACCATATACATATGTGTATTAAATTTTAAGAGGTTTCTTAGTCTAGAAATTGAGATATTGATTGGTAAAAATCACTATTTTTCTTGTAGTCCCCCATAAGAACACATGTCAAATTTTACGGTTTTCAACACCTCGAATTCTGGATGGTGAAAATTCTTGAAATTTTACAAGACTCTTTGCATCGCATCAAAAAAGCTTACATGAATTTTAAAAATTTCAAAATGTTTTTTTTTCACAATTTTTGTATACAGTAGCAAGTACACATGGCCTTGAATTTGGAATATGTTATTTTTGGATAAATTAAAAACATCTTTTCTTAATAAAATTGAACTCAAAAACCGTATCGAATGCAAAGAAAAACTGATTAAAAAATTGGATACCCTGTATCCAATTTTTTAATAGCGTTGATACATAAATATTGAAAAAGGAAATTCTGGAACCCATAAAATCGTCTGTCTATACAGTCGATTCAGAGTTAAATCTCAAAAAGAGAACAAACGAAAATAATACAATAGAAGAGGTACACGTATTTCTACGTTTTCCTACTTTGTCATGGGATTAAAATAATAAAGGAATTGACCATCCCCCAATAACAGGAAATTCTGAAAATTATTATAGCTTGCATGAATTATTGATGGAATAAAGCTACGGAATAATCCGAAATTTCAGGCACTCGAATATTGAAAAATAAAATATGGTATCATAAAATATTTAAATATTCAAAATAAAGCTGGACAATAAAATGTCCTTTTGAGGAGCTTAGCGTTGTTCAAAATTCTATTCTTATACAATTAACACCTTGCTTAAATATATTTCTCTTAGAATAAAGCGATTCAAGAATAATGGGAAAAAAATTTGAATAATTCGATAACGAAGAGCTCAATTTTGAATCTTGTCACGTTGTATAATTTTTCATTCGTTACATTATTTTCGTACGGATTGAGGAATTGTGAAAAATTATTCTTACACAATTAATATATTTCGCTTAAATATATTTTTCTTAGAGTAAAGCAATTCCAGAATAATGAAAAAGAAAAATTCTACAACGAAGAGCTCAATTTTGAATTTTATCACGTCATATAATTTTTCATTCGTTAAATTATTTTCGTACGTGACTGGTGAATCGTGAAAAACTGAAAAGGGGGCCAAGAGGCAAGTTCGCGGAGGCCTTTGAACTTGAAAACGAAGAATTTCCTTTTGTGCCGGTTGCCTAGACCTCGCTCAGCCTTGGGCAACGCTCTTCAACGTTTTTTCGAGACTCTTCCTTTGAGTCTGATGGATACGTCACGTTCACGTGTTGCTCGGGACAAAAAGCAGAGGGAGAAGAAAAAAAAAGAGAGGATAATCGAGATCGAGAGAAAAAAAGCAAACTGATCGTTAGGACAATGAAAAACGCTTCCATGTTTTGTCTCTCGGACTCGTTAACAACGTTAAAAAAACGTCCGTCAGAATCTTCGGGACCTGACCAAAAGCTTTTTCGATCAAATCGTAACAAATTGGCGAAAAAAAAAATTAAAAAGAATAAAAAATCAAATTTTCTTCGTTCAATCGATTTATCTCGACCTCTCGTTATCTCGATTTCTCCTCTGGTCTTTTTTCCCTTATCGGTGTCTGAGCCAAGAAACGGGGTCGAGAATTTTCAGGTCAACGATCCCCCGTTGATGGAAATGAATAGAATAAGAAGCGTGAATAGGGAAGAGAAAAAGGATGGAAAAAGGTCGAACGCAAGTTCAAAGGAACGATAAATTACCGTCTCGGTGATTAGTCAGACACATCACGAGAAATTTCTCGACGGGCAAACAAAAAAATGGAAATAAATGGTAACGTTAGGGAAAGAGGGCGTGGAGTGAGTATTCACACTGAAAAATGCGGGTTACGCCCGTCCCAATTTTCCCAAATTGTGTGATTCAGGATCGTCAAGATATTTCTCTTGCTCGATTCATTCCAGTCTGGACCATTGACACCTATTGACCATTGACAGAGTTGAGATATCTATGTGGCCATTTTTTTCGAAAACTATTCTTTTTCAGTCAATAAATATCAACAAAAACTCTTCCCCATAATTTGGTAACCAATTTTGACATTTGGAAACGTGACCTGTAGACATTCATTAAATTTCAGACTTGCAAAGTTTTTTCTCCTTTATTCGTTTCATTATGTGGACCACTAACAGGCAAAAATCATCAAGTGAAATTATTTTGAAGATAATCTGACGAAAATTAATATTAACATTCCTCGATGACATATTAAAGTACGTTTAAAATTTAAGGAAGCTTTATCCTATAGATGTTAAGATATTTATTGTGTAAAATTGTAACTTTTAATACGTAGTCTTATGAGAGGTATAACGAAATGCGAATTTCGAAGATAAATATCTCGATTTTCACACGATGAATGCTATTGAAATTAAACCACTCAAAAAAGTTGAAAAATAATTTTCACGTGGTAAACACGCGAATCTCCTTAAATATCAATAAACCCTTTCTAATAATTCCGAAGATAGTATTGACATTCAGAAACGTCTTTTTACAGACACTCATATAAATTCAGGATCACAAATTTTTCCCTTTATTCGTTTTATTCTGCGGACCATTAACAACATCTAAAATCATTATTTAAAAAAAATTTATTTTGCAGTCGATAAATATCGATAAACCCTTCCCAATAATTTAGAAACCAGTAATGACATTTGAAAACGTGTCTTTTTAGAACCGTTTTTCCCATTACTCGTTTCAATGTGTATAGATTATCGATAACATCCAAAATCAATTTTTTTTCGAAATCTTTTTTTCTTGTATCTAAATGTCAACAAACTCTTCCGAATTATTTAGAAATCAGTGCCAATATTTATAAATATTATCAATTTAGAAGCCACTTTTGGCATTTGTAAACGTTTTTCGCTAAAAACTCATTAAAATTTGTAAGAAATTTTTCATTCTTCGTTAAACGAAATTTTATAAAGCTTGACAGTGCAGAAATTGACACTTTTTTTTCAAACAATTAAAATAATTTTTTTTGTTTTGTTTAAAATACAACAAGGAAGAATTATTTAAAAAATGTTGAAATAAATAAATATATGAATTTGGAGGATCTAAAGGTTTTTAACAGGTATTTAATATTCGCGTTTTCATGGACCAGAGTTGAGATTCCCGCAAACCGCGAGAAGAAGGATGACAGTCACGTCTTTTAAGGGAGCATAGCGCGTCGAATAAAACCGGTTTCTACCGTCACCCTTATAACTTGCGTCTCGTAACAAACTTGAATGCGAAAACACAAGTATTTGCCCGTATACATTATTATAATTTATAATTTAAAAAAAGAAACCCACGAAATTACATTTCGTTGGTTGCCTCTCAGAGAGGTAAATTTTGATGAAAGTGGAAGTCACACGACAGTCTGTTTAAAAAATTTGCTTGTACTGGCTGACTCAAAGAAAAATCATCATTATATGTTTTTTAAACTTGCACTGATCATTTTTAACATTATGATCAAATGTATGCAAAATTTGAAACAAAAATTAACGATTTTTAACTATTCTTATTTTGATTTCTTCAAATTTTAAGAAGCTTAATTAAATTAAAAATGTGTAGATTAAAAATTTTCAAATAGCTCTTTAAAATTAAAAAAATTTTAACTTAAATTCTTCAATTTTAAATTAAAATTGAATATTTTTAAAAACAAAATTCTTAAAATTATAAATTTTTCAATGTAAATTTAAAGAAGCTTCTTAAAATTATAAGCAGAAGTGCAAATGTGACACCAAGGAAGATATGTATAAATTTTTCAAGAAATTCTATTTCAAACACCGATTTTCACGCGATGACTTCCACCTGAAATAAAGCAGGAGCAGAGAATGGGCGAATAAATAAAAATTCAGTGTGAATCGAAACGGGAGACAATAAAGCGGGCGCATGCTCGAAAGAGCGCGTGTGACTCTTTCGCTTTTTTGTTCCTCGAACACGGAATAACCGTCCAACAGGTAAGCATATCCGGGAAGTTTGGGTCGTTGAAGCGTGCACCCAGAGTAGTGTCCCGATATCCCCTACCGGGGGAGCAGTGTAAATAAACGATGATGGGAGAGCGTAGAAAATAAAATTGAGGAAAAGGGAGCGAACAAATTTCTCGAAGGATCATTAATTCTCGAGGAACGAGAAATTCCGTTTACACCGTTGAAAAATCAACGAGGAACGCTTCATTCAGAATTTTTCTCTACACTGTAAAAAATTTCGCGGTGTTTTTAACCAAATAGAGTGTGAGTGATAAAAGGAAATGGTGTAAAATAATAACACCGGTGTGTTTGGTAAAAGATGTTGGTAAAAAATGTTGAACGGTGTTACTTTTGATGATTTTATGGGGTATAAAATCGATGTTTTCAGCAACAGGGATGGGCAGAGAGCTCGATAATTTCCTGAGTAATGAAAACTTTTCAATCGATCATGTTTATTGCACCATCGATGAAATAAGCATCACTTATTGAAAAATTTTCATTTCACAGAAAAGTATCGAGCTTCGCCCATACCTATTCAGCAATAAAACTTTATTTACGTTTCTGGCTGTCCATTTTATTGAGTGGCAATAAACGGACGAGAATGAATGCGAAAAATTTAGCATCAGGTACCTGAGCTGAAGCTTGGCATACGAAAATATCATTTTATGGCTCATTATCTGAAGATCATTGAGGAAAGCGATCCTCTAATACATCTACTGTTAATCAGGTTTGAGGGAAAGCATAATTATGTCAAAGAACTGATACTTGAATATAAAAATTTTTGAAACATTGCCAGAACACTTGCTACTCAACATCAACGTTACATCTATTACGAAAAAAAAATTAGTAAACAATTTTTTTTTAAAGAACAAGTCTTGATAGTAAATTACCCTACATCAGGATAAATCTCTGCATTCAGAAAGAGAGAAAGAGAAACAAAAATTAATTGACGAAGTTGTTAACATGGAATTTTTTACGAACAAAGTTGCATATAATGTGCATGAACCTTACAAACAAATCGAAATTTACATTATTCAAAAATATTCTTTATATTATTGAGTTGCTTAATCTGTATCTCTTTTTTATTCGCACCGAGTGGTGTTGGCAGTAAGAAAACACCAGATTTTTTACAGTGTACCCCTGAAATCACCTTTTCTCGATAAAAAAAAGGGAGGAGAAAAAAAATGAGTCAAGAGTCTAGCTTCGATGTATAAAAATATTTTCATATCCATCGAAATTTTAAAAGCGTTACTATCTCACCAGGATTTTATATAGATTAAAATCTAGAATCAATGCTATATAGAGTTCATGAAATTATACAATAAGAAAAAAAAATGTTGAAGATCATTGACCATTGACCAATCTAACCAATTGAATTGACCAATTTCACTACATTAATTTCTTTTTTAAGTAACAACTTTTTTCCTTTAAAAATAATTTTATCCTGCATGTTTGCACAAGAATACGAGTTTTCATTACTTGAGGAATTTTAATGAATGTTTAATGTATTCTGACTTTGGCTACAAAAAATTTTGAACAGTTATAAATCGTTGTACCACTTAAAAATTGTTCCTTTCTTTTATTTTTCACGTTTTGTTTCGATTTTAGCATTTGGTATTTTCTGCCCATTTCTTCTGGCCTCCCTTCATTTTTCTGTCATGCTTTATCGAGTTTCGGTCAGACAGGAGTTTCCGTCCTCTCCCCGGAGGACGCCAACACGTGGAACAAAACTGGGAGTGGTTCTCGACGTCTACTCCAAGTCTATTCGCCTTTCTCTCCGTCCTCCCTTCCGTTCTTTACACACGTGTGCTCTCTCCCCGGCGTTCGTTGCACTTGGCAAGGCTCTCAAGAGACCACGCTCAATTATATCCGCGGAGATCCATCTTCGATTATTTTTCTTCATTTTTATCAATTTATTTCGAACAACTCCCGATAATTCTCGTCTCGAGAGATAAAAAGCATCCACGATACAGAAGAGATATCGAAGATGAGAAATTTCAAAAATCAACCAATTTAAGGATGTATGAGTCATATTTTTTAAAATATGAGAATTTGACAAATTTTTGATATTTTGTTCTTAAGCATATGAAAAAATTTAGTGCCAAATTTGAAATTGTTTTACAGAATAGTTTAACAGTTATCAAAATCTAAAATTGTTCAGATTTAACTTTGTTTTTTATGGAGAATTCGTAAATTTGCACTGAATACACAATTTTTAATATGACATTCTTGTGAAGTTTGTTTTTTTTTAAATATATTCGCAGTAGTATTCATTTTGTATAGACAGTGTAATTTCGAAATGTTCTATACTAATTTTTTTAATTAATTGTTTAAACAATAAAAAACATGTTTAAATTATTATTAAAATATGCTCAAGTAACTAAATTGGCAACTCTTCAGTAAAAGCTAAAGTCTAGATTTTACAAATTTAACATCAAGAATTTACTTTTTGTTGGGATTGTTTATCCCATACCTTTTTAAAAATTGACTCACTTTGACCAACCAGTACCTCAATATTTAGGTAAGGGATCCTAAAATTTTGCCCAAACAGTAAAATATGATTTCAGAGAACGAAAATGCAAATTTTTAATGAATTATCTTGGAATCAAATTTCATTGATAATTTAATTTGAGGTAGTTCTATATTATGAAATCGTTTTCTTAGTATTTTTTGAAAATTTGCAAAAACTGTCTTTGATACAATGTGCAATTTTATATTAAATTTTAAGAGATTTTCCTCTCCCATAAGAGCACGTGTTAAATATTACGATTTTCAATTCTGAATATCTTGACTTCTGGGCAGTGAAACTTCTTGAAATTTTACACAGCTCTTTAAAGTACATTTAAGAAGTTAATTTTGAGTATGCTATTCTTGAACCAATTGGTAATAACTTTTCTTAATAAACTTTTTTTGAAAAACCACATACTACGGAGATAAACTAAGATAAAATTTTTTTGATTTGACTGTACTGATAGAAGTACCTCAAGGGTCGTAGAGAGCAAAAAATCAAAACTTTGACAACGTTTTTCTCCCATTCGAAGTCGTTTGAGAATAAAAATTTATTAAGCAAAGTTGCTGCGAATAAACTGAAGAAAAACATATTTAAAATTCAAGGTCATCCGATGACAGGTTTACTCTTTATATGATTGCAAAAATAATATGAATTTTTTTTGAAAAATTAGATGAAGCTTCTTTAACACCATAAAAAGACCAGTGTAAAATTTCACTTAAATTAGGAAGCTCGTTACTAAGATATTTATTATACAAAATAGCAACTTCAAACACGTGCTCCTATGAGAAAGTACAAAAAGTAGCCATTTTTAACAATTAATAACTCAATGAGGAGTTTCCTAGTCATCGTGAAAATTTTACCATCTGTACAGCCATTTGTTACATAATATTATGCAAAATTTGCAAAAAAGTTTCCATCATTTTCGATTTTGAACGCAATAACCTTAATCCGAAGGTCTGAAAGCGCGCATGATCGTAATACTTGAAAATGAAGCAGAAAATAAAAAGTTGGAGAGATATGGCGAGGGATACAAAATAAGAAATAAAATAAAAGGGCAAATAAAAGAAAGAGAGAGAATATAAGGAAGAGAAATGATGACTCATGGCAATGAAGAAATACTTCTGGGTCTCTTGGTATCTCATCGCTCGCCCTCGTTCGATCTTGTGGAGCTCACCTTCCGAGACGCGGAGGAGAAACGGCTGGCAAGGAGCGGCCAGACTCCGCATTATTCTCGTCTCATTTCTCCTCGGACTGGCTCTCGCTCCCGTGGATCGGGATTTCGGATCAAGGGGACGAGATCCCCGCTCGAGGTAAGGTGAACGCGTGCGCCTACGCGATTCGACGCTGCCAACGCGATATTCTCCTTTTTCTCCCTTTTTTTTCCCGTTTCATTATTGAATTACGACTCGGACGATCATTTATTCAGCTTTGCCCGATCTTTTCCGGCAAACGTTTCTCATTTAATTCATTACCACAATTTATTTAATCGATAAAAATTCTTTTTTTTTAATAAATAAATGTAATAAATAAATGTAAAGTTAGTGTAATTACTTAAATAATCGAAATTGTTATTTCGTGTAAAAAATCTTCAGATTTTCCAAAGTGTAATTACGTTTTGATACATTTATTTTTATTCTAACATTTTTCTTCGTTTATACCTTTTCATTGTGGTAACAAGTAAATGATTTCGTCATGACAATCGATTTCATTAAAATGAGAAAAAAAATTAACGAAAATGATTTGACGCTGCCAACGCGATCGATCATTTATTCAGCTTTGCCCGATCTTTTCCGGCAAACGTTTCTCATTTTATTCATTACCACAATTTATTTAATCGATAAAAATTCTTTTTTTTTAATAAATAAATGTAAAGTTAGTGTAATTACTTAAATAATCGAAATTGTTATTTTGAGTAAAACATCCTAAGATTTTCCAACGTATATAATCACGTTTTGGTATATTTATTTTTCTTCTGAAATTTTCTTTTTTTCATTGAGGTAACAAGTAAATGATTTTTCATTATGACAATCGACTTCATTCAATGAGAAAAAAAATCAACGAAAAAGAAATACAAAGGACTTGTAATAAATTTTATAATTGAAATTGTTGCTTAATGTAGAAAATTATCAGATTGAATTCAATTCTCAGATTACTTATTCTCAAAATTAGAAAGGACTTTTAATCCTTTTTGGAATAAAAATTACTGTTTCATGTAAAAAATTCTCAAATTTTCCAACCTGTTACCACGTTACGACAAAACAATCATCAATCTTAAAAAATGTTCTCCATTTATTTTTAATTGTGGCAACAAATAAAGGATTATTCATTATGATAACGAATAAATGATCATTCACAATGATAATAAATAAAGGTAACAAATAAAGGATTATTCATTATGATAACGAATAAATGATTATTCGCAATGGCAATAAACTTCATTAATATGAGAAAAATAATCAGCAATATGTGTTTGTTTTTGCCTTAAAATAATTTCAATCATTTTTCACTTGCAACAATCCACGAATTATTATTCCTTTTAAAGTTTTTCTTGTACAATCTTTTATTTCGAACGACAATTGTCGAATTTTTCTTTCGGGGCCACGAGAATATTCCGCAGTTATTTCTTGTATTTATCTTGGACGACGATAATCGTCCTTTTTTTCGAAGACGAGAATATTTCGTAGTTACTTCTTGACGGGTAAAAATCAAAGAAAGAGTCTCGGGAGATGTACGTCACGGACAATTAGTGTCTTTGAGTCGGGTTTGAGAGAAAAAAAAACGAGCGAGCGAGAGAGAAAAATATTTCTCTTCTCGTAAAATAGAGAAATTCGTTGACTCGCGAAGAAACGCTACGAGGAATTCGAATCGAACATCTTTTGGCCTTTCTCTGTCTTTTTGTGCTTCGGGGAAACGTCTCGCTTGCGTTTTAGCTCAGTCACCGATCGTAAAGATCCCTCGGTATTGTTCGCGTCAAACGATTGGGACTCGAGATAATATCGCCGGGGGTTACTTCAAACTGACTCTCGTTACTTCAATATTCTTCTCTAATAATCCTCGTTCAACTTTTACTTTAAAATTAATTTGATCAATTTTTGAAACATTTCTTTTGAGAGTGAAAAAAAGGTTTTTTTTCTATATTTTGATCCCCTGTAACCGAATCTTAAGCCTATTTAGCCCGTACATCCTTTAAAATTCAAGTAAATGGCAAAGAACCCCAAAAAATCTCTGAAAATTGCAAAAGATTGCAGTTATTGTGTTAAAAAAAATTTCTAAATTTTAGAGATTTTTTGGGGGTTTTTGCAATTTACTTATATTTTAAAGGGTGTATGGATCAAATAGGCTTGAGATTCGGATTCAGCGGATCAAAATACATCAAAATTATACTTGATTTACTTTCAGAACATTTTTTTAATCATAATAATAGCAATTTTTTTACAATTTTTAGTTTTTCGTAATTAACTCGAAATTTTGACGGTGTACGGAAAAAACGAAGCCCAGATTCGGATTCAGTACACCAAAATACATAAAGATAGGGATGTATGGTCAAAAGTACAGACAACTTTTTTTGTGTGTCTAAAAAATTGTTGAATAAATATTTCATTCGAATTGTAATAAATGTGAATTTTTACGAGAAGAATATTAGTAACTATAAATGTTTTTATAAACCGAAGAAAATCTGCGCTGGCTCGGTATAAGGCGATTCGAAAGTATTTGCGCAATATTTGCGAGTTCCATCACTTTTTAGCGACGAAAACGAAGGAAGAAAACAAAAAAGAAGAAGAAGAGAAAAAAAATTATCGACTTACCTCCGCCAGAGGTTCTTCCTTCGCTACGTCGCCATTTTTGGGTGCGTCCTCTCGGGCTGGCTTGCTCTTGTCCTTTTTGCCGAAACTGATTGATCTGAAGGACCACTTTTTCTTCTGAAAAAAAAAAAAAAAAGAAAAAAAAATATTTTACCATCAAAATAATTATTTTCCAGATCAAAAAAGTTAAATGAAAAATTAAAAAGAAATGAGATTGAAAAAAAAGATAGAATCTCGTATTACGAAAAAATTTTCTTTTCGAGAAAAAAATAAATTTTTTTTTGTATTTGAGTAAAAACACTCCGTTGAAATTGGAAGAGGAGATGTCGACTTTGATCTTTTTTTTCATTCGGGAAAAGAGATCCTTTGGGATTATTCGTAAATGTACCTTATCCTTCTTCTTTGTTTCTTTACTATCGGGGGAGGTGGCGCTCGTCGGACTCGCTGGTGTTCCCTCGGTGGGTGTTGTGACCTCGGCGACACCTTCCGCTGGAGCTTCGGTCGTCGGAGATTCTACCTTGGCTTCTTCCGCCTTTGTTTCATCTTCTTGCTGAAATTACAAAAAAAAAAACAGCAAAACCATTAACTTATCATTTTCACTCATTTTTTATATTCTTCATTGGTAATATCGATTTAATTCGAATAGAAAATATATCACTCAAATGTTCTCTAGGCAAATAAAATAAAATAGTTTACAGTGAATTCCTAATAATAAAAATTATCAAGAAAAAATTATTATGGTCACATATCTTGTGGTGGAGCAAGTGAATAAATTGTACGAAAAATATGGAAAAAAATGTAAGTGTGGAATTAAATTTATACTACGAGAGCAATAAAAATTTATACAAATTATTTTTAATGCCATACAAATTTTCGACATAAAAATGATCATGAACATTAAAATGTTATCACCGATTTTCAGAATACTATTTCCTATATGAAATTATCGAATATAGAACGGTGCAACGTCTTCACAAAATTCACTAATATAGTATTTTGAGAACTATAGTTTTTATTACAAATTTGAAATAGTTTAACTAAATTTTGTTATTTGAAATTATTTAAACCTTATCATATGTCAAAACTGTTTAAAAAGTGTGCTTAAATTATTGATTGATATAATAGCTAGCAAGAAATAAGTAAACAAATGGCAGAAATACAAAGTATAAATTTTACTAATTTATTATTAAAAAAATGTGTGTCTGACAGGGAAATAATTGTTCAATTATTTGAACAATATCATATGTGAAAATTGTTTAAAACGTTTAAGTTGTTAATTGATATAACCAGCTATAGCAGGAAAGACATAAACAAATTTATGGCAAAACACACAAAGTATACATTTTACCAATTTATTATTTTAAAATGTACGTTTGACAGGCAAATAAATTTTTTCAATTTTTTAGGAAATTATTTTGAGAAAAATAATAAATCTTACTTTATTTCTAGAAAAACTTCCACAAAACTTATCGTTAATAAAAATCTTCATATTTTCTGGTTTGCTACCTGGTACAAATAACTATTTTCTTTTCTCCGAGTAAAATTCCTTCATTTATGTGTGAAACGTATAAAAATCGCGAGCGAAATTAATCCCGCCGGTATCAATTAATCTCCGCGAATTCCGGGCTAATTAAAACGATACAGAGGGCAATGAAACAAACGAGAAACCGCGGGCGCATGAACTCGCCGACCGCGGAGAAATGAATTACGACGTCGAGAAGATCGCGCGAGGAATTTTTATGAAATTTTGTAAAAATAAAAGTTCATCGAGTTGAAGGGGAAAAGGTCAAGGAAACAAAATGAAATAAAAAACAGACCTAATTTTTAACTTTCAATTGGAAGAATGCTCACTTTTCGTGACGTTTCTTATATGCAGGCGAAGAAAAGGAAAACCCAAAAAAATTGTCGTCGACGAAAAATAAGTCGCTGTGTCTTTTTTTCAACGATATCAAATTTTACAAACAATATTTATGTCACTAATATCAACAAGATACGAAAAAGTCATATTAAATTTATAAACGATGATAATTAATGAGAAAAAATACAAAATTCAAAGTATTAAAAACTGAATAACATAATTACGAGAAATTAAAAAAATTAACAATAAAAAAGAATATAAATTTTCGAGTAACTAAAATAAAATCTAAAATGACATGAAAGAAAAATTGATGAATTGAATTGCATCGAAAAGAGTAATAATAAAGACTACAAGTATACGACAATAATTTTTTTAATGTCAATTCAAATTTTATTTATTTGAAAATTTTTATTAATTTTTTTTTTAATTTCCTGTAAGTATTTTATTCATTTTTTTAATACTTTCAATTTTTGCAATTTTTTCTGATTAAATATCATCTTTTACCAATGTATTGTAACTTTTTTTCATGTCTCGTCGATATTAAATATTTTTCGTACAATTTAATATTGCTGAAAAAAGACACAGCATACCACATGTACTTACCAAAATTTTTTTCAGTCATGATATTTTAGGGCTCATATCACTATTTTTTGTACTTTTTCTATATATTTATGTTAATTATTTATATAAAATAAAATGATTAGACTTGATGCAGAATGAGAGATGATTATTTCGATCGATCGAATGAGGAATGTTATTTAAAAAGTCTTGATATAAGGTAAACGTTTTAATAGTTCGACAGCTAAAGGTTTTCACACTTTATCTTTGATAAAAAATATTCAAACAAAAAAATCTGCTTCAAATTCATATCTTGACTATTGTCTGATATTTTAGTGATTTAAAATTTATGTTATGTGTTTATTTTAGATAATATTTTTAGTAAATAAATTCTTGAACATTTGAATATGTAGAATATCCCGATAGTTGGACAGAAAATCGACCCTGTCTTTAAGGTTGAGCGAGTTTCTTCCACTAAATTAACGTTATGAAAAATAAATCTCTTCATATAAAAAAAATAATCCGTACGATTTTATTGAGAAATAAATAATTCAAATATTAAAAATTATATAACAAAAATTGTCCAACCATTGGTACATGTTCATCTATTGGGACGTTTACCTTAGTCGAGGAAGACAAAATGAAAGGAAAAAAAGGAGAAAAATAAATGAAATGGTACGAAAGAAACGGAGAAAAGGTGGAGAAGGTAAAAGCCAGCTGTCGACTCGAATCCTCAGTGAAATAGGAATTAAAGCAACATCGCGAATTAAATAACGTCTCGCGCAGGACGTTTTTCATCTGCAGGTGCAACGACCCGGCCCCGAGCACGATATTCCGAGAGAGCTTCCGGGCCACAGACAAGCGAAACCGGATCCGTCCAATTTCTCCCTCACCGAAAGAAAAGAATATAGAACGACTCGCTTTGCAATTCGAATGCAGTCTCTTAGAATTGAAAATAAAAAAAAATCCTATATAAAACCCCCCATAGAAATGAAAAGTCAGACATCAAGTTTGAGAAAAAAAAAACAATTAATATACAAATTTCCCTGAATGAAAATACAACCGGGAGAAAATGGTGAAGAGATGCGAGAGAAAAAAAATTTCGTTTCGTCGGACTTTGACGTCTCCGGTAATCGAGTCACTGGGCCGTTGAAGTGAAAACTTTTTAAATTCGAGGAGTGGAATCTGAATAACAGAAGTTAGACACTTGCGATTGTTTTTCCAATTCATTGTCCTCCGTGCTCATTTGGATTTCAGATTCGTCCAGTGTGTCAGTTGGTTGTACAAGAATATCGAACAATAATGCTTATAATAATAATAACAACAACAACAATAAAAATGATGAAAAAAAATGACAGACGAGTAAAATAAGTTTTTTCTCGGTTACCAAGGGTGGTGCATTGTGGCCCTGCAGACGTCATTGTTTTCTCCGAGTTTATATTACATTCGACTACTGACAATCAACCTGCGAACGACGTGTGGTGAAATCGTCTTTCGTTATCCTTCAGTGAGAGAAAACATTTTTTTTTCTTTTTTTTTCAATTCAACGAAGAAATGGAGAATGAAAAAAACTGATAATTGTTTAAATTGAGTCGTGTTATTTCGTGAATTCGAGCATAAAAAATTTATGTATATGTGTATATCGAGGCGCGTCGAGTTCCGGAGCAGTTGCATGGGAATCTGTGTAGTCACGACATGCGATCTTTTCTCAAATCGGGACGAAAAGTTCGAAGAGAGATTCAGTCCTCTTATTCGAGAGTTCAGGGAAAAAAGAAACGAAAATAAAAATTGAACAAAAAAAAATGGGGGAAAAATGAGCGCGAGACCGGTTTCGTGCGGGTAATCGTAGTGAATTTCGTATCTTTGTGTTTCGAGTTTCGCATGGCGTAAAGAATAAAATAAGAGTGCCAAAAAACAAGAGTATACGAAAAAATGATAATAATTGTGAAGTATAAAAATGAGAGTACATATACAAATATAAAGAATATTGTGAGAAAGAGGTTGGACCAATTGACGAAGAATTTCGTTTGTATAGTTCGAAACATCGCACTCACGGACGAGAAATTACGAGAAAAAGAATTTTTGAGGTAGTTGACTCGTCAACATTAAAAAATTATATGTTTCTTTATGAAAATATCTTTGATACTTAAAATGTAACTTATTTTAGGTATTGTCTGGATACGATCAAATCCTTAAATTTTAAACTTACGAGCAGCAACGCGGCCGCTTTTTCCTTTTCAACAGGTTTGAATTGATATTTTGTAATTCTTTTAGGCGCATACTTCATATAATTTCGCATAATGCACTCTATTCCGATAAATTAATTATGAGCTTCATGTCTTTTTTAAAATAGAATATTTGATCCCAAAATTTTCTTTAGATAACAAAAATATAACTAATACGGGGCGCAAGACAAGAATTAATATAGAAAAATTAATAAAACTGATCCAAAAGTCAATTTTTTGGCTCGTTCAATATGAATTCTTGAATTTCGCCTCGAATAATTATCAATTTTGTTATCTACGGAAAATTTCCGACCGAACAGCCTCTTAAAATCGAAATAAAAAAATTTCAAAAAATTTGGTGTGTCACACTGGGTCTCGTGGACCCACGAAAATTTCAATTTGCCATATATTTTCTTTCTCTTCGCAAAATCAACTTTATTATGTGAGATTCTTAAAGTTTTTTTTGCAAAACAAAGCGAATGGCGAAAGGAATCGCGTTAATTCATCCATTTTTTAAAAATTATTATCCTTTGAAGATTTTTGAAAAAATGGAATTTCAAAAATTGGCAAAAATTTTTGAATTTTTTCGTCTCGATTTTAAGAGCCTATTCGATTGGAATTTTCCTGTAGATAACGAAAATGTTACTTATTCGGGGGGCAAAATCAAGAATTCATGCCGAAAAAAAAATGTAGCTAAATTTGCAAAAAGATATCGTTGACGGAATAAAAAAACTAGTTATGTCAAACAAATTTGGTTTCTAGGATACTTTTTGAAAGGGATTATACCGGGACAACAGGGTAAATGCGTTTGCAAGATTTCAGAGTAGCTGATGAGAAAATAGGAGTTTGGATAAGCTTTTTATCCGTTCTTAGACGAGAGACGGAGAGAGATAAGACGAAATGTAGAGAAAATGGGAAAGAGAGAGGAGATAGGGAAAGAAATACGCGACGAGAAGTTAAAGTAGCTTAACAAGTATAGGGGACAAGGAAGACGACTAACAAGAGAATTCAACGATGAAATTCGCTCGTCGAGGTTTGCGCGCTGCTTTAATTGCTCGAATAGAAGTGTTTCTCGCTCCCGGCTAAAAAGTGCCTTTTATCAATTGAAGAAAATTTTATGAATTTCTTTGACAATGACGCCCCCTCCTTCTCTCCCCCTTAAAAAGAATAATTAACGACCAGCGAATTTCATTCCACGCTAATTTATTTTATCGCGGTCAGAAGAATGCGAAATTCGTGATCTCTATACATTTTTTAATTCGATGACAAGTCGTGAAATTATATTTTTTCCCCTCTTGTTGAAATTCAACGTACCAACATACTAAAGAATTTATACATTTTAGAAAAGTATTAATTATAACGATGATTATACAAAATAAATGAAATAAAAGCTTGGTTGAATCAACTAAAGTAATCAATCAAATTAAATCAACTACATTTAACTTGACATTTATTTAATTTAACTTTAATTTTTGTTTCTGTTCCTTTTGTTTTCGACATGGAAATAAATGCATGATATACATAGATTGAATTAAAAAAATATCATGTAAAATTAACTAAATAATATTTAAAAGAAACATACCCTTGCGACTTTTTAATGAAAATATTCGCGATTAAAAATTCGATTTTCAATAAATTTTTTTTTAATTCTTACATTAAAAAAATTACGCTCATTATCGATTCATCGACTCATTATTGATCATTAATTGATTCAACTAAACTTTTTTTTCAGTGTGGTTTGTGCGCGTTGATGATTGAAAAATCTAAAATTAAAGATCGACGAATGAAATTTATGGACAGTTACAATTCGTGAGTACTTGAACTTGAAAAAAAATCGAGAAAAAATGGGATAATTCAAATGCGTAGAAAATCACGGTTCGCGCGCGTTTCATCGAACTGCCCCGGACGGTCAAGGCCACGATCGGGAGACGAAGACCCAAGGGGCTGGGCGAGGGGAAGAGGGTAAACCGCCAAGGTCGAGACCACAGACCTTTTCTCTCCTCGACACCTGTTCTTTCGATCACTGCGTCAATTTATCCTATACCAATGAATTTTCCACCTACTTTTTGTACCCAAAATTGCGTAAGATTTCCGAAAAAAAATGGATCATCAAAAAACATATCCAATTCATATAATTTAAAAAGTGTGAAAATAATGAGTTATGTATTGCATGTTAAAAGTCGCTTTGAGAGAATTTTTTCGTGCGGAATTTGCAGCTGAGACTTTTTACAGTCGTTTGACACCAGAAAAATATATTTCTCTTTTAATATATATTTTTGATACGTCAATTTCTTTGAAATCCTTCAATTTTGCTACAATTTTGTATTATATTTATATTGACGCATGCTGAAATTAGTTAAGAATGTTGTGTTCAAATTTTTTGAAAATTTTCTTCAAATATAAATAACATCTTCAAATGGTTGTGTAAGAATTTCATGGCGATTAGGAAGCTCATCAGTAAGGTATATTAATTGTTAACAATGGTTATTTTTTGTAGCTTTGCATAAAGCTTGTGTTGAAAGTTACTATTTTGTGTAATAAATATATCATTAACTTCTTAAAAAGTGAAAATTTGCACTGATCTTTGTATGGTGTTAAAGAAGCTTCATCTAATTTTTCAAAAAAATTTTATAATTTTTTTTAGTGCAATTACATAGAGGGTATAGACCTGTCATTGGATGATCTTGAATATCAAATTTTTTTTTCAGTTAATTTGCAGCAACTTTTCAAAATAAATTTTTACAATGAAACGACTTCGTACGGAAGAAAAACGTTGTCACACTTTTGATTTTTAACACGCCTTTGTTAGTTCCACCTCTATGTATGTATGTTTGTAACCGACTCTTTCAAACTTGATTTTTACCCATTCAAAACGGTCCGATTCAATGAAAACTTTGCATACTTATCAAAGACCGATGACAATACAATAATTTGATAAGTTTATCCCATTACCCTCAACAGGATCGCCAAGATTAAAAATTATAGTTTAAATGAAAACTAAAAAACACGCTTTTATGGCAAATCGAACTAAAAAGTGAAAAATAAATTATAGCTTATAAAAAATAAATAAATACACGCTTTAATGGTAAATCGAACTAAAAAATGAGAAATAATTTTTAATA
This sequence comes from Cremastinae sp. A BG-2022a, assembly GCA_030522545.1. NCBI lineage: Eukaryota > Metazoa > Arthropoda > Insecta > Hymenoptera > Ichneumonidae > Cremastinae sp. A BG-2022a. The sequence continues at coordinate 21,039 of JAPYYW010001351.1, read as the reverse complement.
TAAGAATTAAAAAAATAAACGTGAATATTAATATTATTTTATTCTTATATCACAAATTATTTCTCACTTTTCAGTTCGATTTACCATTAAAGCTTGTTTTTTGCTCTATATGAATTTAACACCGTTAAGAAATTTTCTGCAGTCATATAACACCGTGTTATTAATAAAACAAATTTATATCCCGAGCCAATAAAGTTTCTTAAATAAAAATCTCAATTTGGCCTACTGAGTTTCTTTCAATGAAAAAATAAAAAAAAGCACACATTTCAATGCTTGTGACAGTTGCGTAGGTTTCTCAATCGAGAAAATATCGAGTATGAGAATGCGTCAAAAATGTTCACGACGCTTTTCCCTCTTCGGAAATAACTCTGGGAACAGCGTGTCGAGATTCTCTGCTGTCGTTTCGGAGCGAGGATTGAGCGTTTCTGGTTAACATTGTCGTCAGAACTCGTCGGGATAAAGTTGGTAAGAAGAGAAAAAAAAAAGTATAAGATGGAAAGAGAGCTGGAAACAACGATAAAAGAAAAGAAAAGAGACCCGATATTTGTTCCCTTATTTTTCTCTCCGTCCAAGAACTTCCGATAAAAAAGAAATGACACTGACGTAAGAAGACTCGAGGAGCGTGGAAAAAAGTTTGAGATACCGGATAGCGAAAAGTTTATCGGCAGCCTGAGGATATTGGATTCGAATCGTCGATAGAGACGACGTCGAGATTGAGAAGAAACCAAGAGGATTTCTCTATTCTATCGAGAACAGAAAAAAATTACTTCCGGTTGAAAAAAATTGCTTGTGAAATATGAAAATCTTTTATTAAATTTCATTTAAAGTGAATATCGTTATATCGTTTAATTTACACTTTGTTAAAAGTTTTCATAAAATTTCTTTGACGTTGCATCCATGTGTGTTAATTTTTGGGAGGTTTTACCATTCAGAAGTCGAGATATTTATGAGTAAAAATCATATTTTTTTGCATCTTTCCATAAGAGCGTGAGTTAAATATTACGATCTTCAATAATAAATATCTTAACTTCTACATGGCAAAACCTTCTAAAATTTTGTACACCTTTTTATATAACATCAAAGAAGCTTTGTTTAGTTTATTTCTTAAACCTGAACTAAACTGTGTCTTGTATGAAAATTTTAATATTATTAAAAGCTTTCTGGAAATTGAGATATTAATTCTTAAAAACCAGGAATTTTCGCTATCTCTTACAAACTTTATGTCAAAAGTTGTATTTTTTTGCGATAAATATTTCGATTTCTAAATTTTAAATCATCTAAATTTTGCATACCTTCTAAAACCACATCAAAGAACGTTAATGCAAATTTTCAATAAATTATTTTTAAAAAAATTTCAATTAATAATTCTGCCTCTACATTGCACGCTTAACCAAAAATTCTGTACTCACCCATCATCGAACGATCTTAATAAAGTAATGTAAAAAATATAATAAAATATAGAGTATGAAAATTGGGAAAAAATGCACTAATATAATGATGAACAATTGATTGTTAATTTTTTTTAATAATAAGAAAATAAAAAGTTCTACATTTTTCGAGAAAATGTAGAAATAATAAAAACACTGTTGAAGTGATTAATATCTCGCAAGTCCTAAATGGATTAGCGTGAAAAAAAAGTCTCGCGTGTTCGGCGTTGAAGTCACTTTCGCGTCGCGACGAGAGCGCCAATTCTCACACCCGCGCTCCCGAGAACTTGACATTGTTGCGCACCGGGAAAGCACACACGCGAGGAATTTATTTAATCTCGTTCGCGCCAAGTCTTGCGGAAATTACGCCGCTGGCTGGATATTACGACGATGACAGTTCTTTTTTTTCCTCTCTCTCTCTCTCTCTCTCTCTCTCTCTCTTGGCGATGACATGAATTTAGAGATTGTCCAATAATTCGCAATATTTATACGAAACATTTTTTCATATATCGAAATATTTATCGATATGTATTTATCGACATACGAATTTTGTACTTATTACTTTTTTCTAAGAAAATATTGAATTATAATCGAATATTTGTATACAATGATAAAAATTGTCAGTAGGAAATAATATTTTGAGGCACACTTTTATTTTTTTATCGTTTTCTTAGGATCTTATTGAAAATTTGCACAAACTTTCTTTGACATGACCTGCATATGCGTATTAAATTTTAAGAGATTTCACCAAGTAGAAATCGAGACATTTATTGTTAAAAATCCCAATTTTTAGTACACTTCCATAAGAGCCCGTGTTAAATGTTGCGATTTAAATTTTTTTCGTTAAACTCTTTATAGTGCATCAAAGAACCTTTCCTTAGTTTAAAAAAAATTGGTAACATTTTTAAAAATGATTTTTATACGTATAGCAAGTACAAGTCACCCTGGGTGAACTTAAATTTTGAGTATAATATTATTTAAACTTCAATCCACCACAAGGATTGTTATTGGGGGTGTGCGAATAATTCGAACTTTTAAATTATTCGTTCCGAATCGCTAATTTTTTTTTAATGTTCTAAATAAAAAAAGTATATTATTCGGAAATGTAATATTTTGATGCATGATGTAATGAACTTTGAATTAAAAACAATCAAAAATCCAATGATAATTCGGTATTTCGCGAATTATTCGAAATTTTTCAAATTTTTTTCGAATTATTCGAAATTTTCCTAATTATTCAATTCGAATTTCGAATCGAATATTCGATTCGAATGATATTCGCACACCCCTAATTGTTATCTCTCGACAAGTTTTTCCTGTAGAGATCTTGGTAGACTCTTTTTCAAACTATTGTACTACATCACTGAAAACGAAATTTGTTTGATTCAACAAAATATTTGTTTCAATACGTTCAACGATATTATTTTGCAAATTGAACTAAATTCTTGATTAATTTTACTGAAGTTTAATTATTTTAAATAAACTAGTGTTGTTTCGACGAAATATTTTTAACTAAATATTTTTCAACTAAATCTGTTCTCAGTGCAGTATTACAGAATAAATAAATAATAATAGTTTTTCGTATTAAAAAATTTCTATGCAAAGCTCGCTCTTTTTTTAAGTTCACGAGGTTCAAATATTCGCTCGGAAGGCAAAACGTGTTCTGCCCTTCAAAAAAAAAAATAAAAAAAAAATAAATCAGCTAAGAATTGTGTAAAAATTGGATACAAACCTTTTCGGACTCTTTCTCCGTGGCTTCGTCCTTGTCCTTTTCCTTGTCCTCGGTCGCGGCGTCCGTGTGCGGAGCGACGCCATTGGTGGTGGGTTTCGAGTCGGTTTCCTCGATTTTCTCGAGCTTACCGTCGCCGGGGGCGGCCGCGTCACCGACGACACCCTCGACCGGAAGTCCGTCCTTCTTCGGCGTCGTCGTTATATCGACGGATCTTTTGCTCTGTCGCGCTCCCATTTTTCCAACTCTTTCGTCAACTCTCTTTTTTTTTTACTTTTCGTCCCTTATTTTATTTTCTCTTAAACACACACGCCCCGGCTTCTCGTCCTTTTTTCTCTCTTTCCTCTTTGTCTCGTCCGTTTTCCGCGGTTAAGATATTTCACACCCTCGATATAAAAACTGCAAAATAAGAAACAAAATTTTCATCAGTTACGCCATAAATATAGATTTTTTTTAAATCGAAGGATAGCATATCGTGATAAAAATTTAAAAAATTAGGATAAAAATTTGGTAAAAACTTAAATCATTATGTTCCAATATGGCTAAAAAATATAATTTAGATAATACAACTATTTTAATAGTTGAAATAAATATTGGCAAAAATTCAGCCATATGACAGTGACAATAACGTTATAGTTGTCTGGTTAGAATTAGCATTAAAAAATATTTGCTTACTAATAGATAAAAAGGGCTTTGAATGTAACGAAAATTAATATGAAATAATTTTATTGACAAATATAAAATATAACTACATTTGGACTTTCCAAATATAGTTTATTTATACAGATTACATCATGACAAATTGGGGTACATGTCTGACTGACAAATGAGTGTTTGAAGTGTAATAAAGAGCTATGCTAAATTTTAAGAAGGTTCACCATCTAGATTTTAAGATATTTAGGATTGAAAATTGGAATATTTAACACGGACTCTTATGGGAGAGCACTGTAAATAGGGCTTTTAAACATTAAATATTTCAATTTTTATACGTGGTGAATTCTCTTAAAATTTGGTACGCATATGCATAACATATCAAAGAATGACTGTACCAATTTTTAACAAAATCCTAAATAATCGACAAATCTATAGAACTGCCTTCATTAAAAATTCGTATTTAAATTTAATCTGCAATGAAGAAAATTGTACAAATTTTTTACAATGCTATTTACACATAAGAAAATTTAAAAGCTTCTAAATATGTAATAACGTTTTTTAACATTTATTTCCTGTTTAAATTTCAGCCGAAAAATATTTATTTACTCTGTCTTGACGAGGGTCGGAAGAAAATAAAAACACGACGAGCGTGCACGACGAATTTTCCCCGTTTCCCGAAGACGAGTGATTTTTTGTTTGCTCAGATTTTTTGGAATTCGAAGACGATGAGTAATATCCGTTCGGGGCAAGGCGTCTGGTATCGAGTCTCGTATGGAGGACTCCGGAGTTTAATCGCGAGAAACAGCGAGAGAGCAAACTCGGGCCGCGTGCAATAATTTTCTCCCGTAGGTGAGTCCACCGTTAACCCACAAAGAGCATCGAGAGCTTGGACAGCTGACGAGAGAAGCTTCGTGAAACATCTGCGAGAGAAAAAAGGAGGAAAGAGAAAAGTAAAAAAAGAGAGAGAGAGAAAGAGAGAGAAGAAAAAGAGAACGAAAGACGAGATCGTTATCGTAATTTTTTTTCTTTCTCGACGCTTGCGCACGTCCCTCGGAAAAGATCTTATTCCCATCGTAAATTATTTATTCAGACATCGATGAAAAAATGGAGAAAATAAATAAACGATCGAAGCTCGATAAAAGTCGGCCATTCGCGACTCGCGATTTATTTTTTCTCGCTCGCTGTTTTTCTTTCGGAACCGGGAGACTAGGCCGTCTCAGGGAATTTCTGGATCAACGAGTCTCGGAAAGGATGAGAAGAAAAAAAGAGAGAGATGTGTGTCTCGAGTGACACACGTCGAGTCTGTTAAATTCCGTTATAGCCTTTTTCCTCCGCACTCCGCGCGCTAAGATGCGAAAAAACAAGTCTCGTACCCTCATCAAATATTTATCAATTTCTCGTTTGAAATTACTAATAGATACGTCACCGGAGAAACGCCATTTCAGATTCTCGTGCTGCCGATTTATGGCGAGCTTTGCGGTATAGAATAAGTTGCTATTCGAATTTTCTTCAAAAATTTCTAACTATGCATTATTCATTATCTATTTTATTTTCATTTTTATTTGCCATATTCTTTACTCTACAAATTATAGTACATCTTGGTTTCATCATTTTATTGCTCAATGTTTCAAATTAATATTTTCAATGAATTTAATAATTCTTGCAAACTTTTTTACATTCATTTTATATACGATAATGGGTTATAGAAAAAGTTGATAATTATTAAAATAATTGAAAAAAAAATCTAAAATTTGGGCGTACAATTCCAAAAATCGAAAATTTCCGTACTTCAATCGGTTCTTTAGAGTCAAATGAGTGGTTTGATTGAAAATATAACCAGATTACCGTTATTTGTAAAAAAAGAATGTTATTGATTATTTAATAATTACTTTTAAGGGTGTTGAGTCCGTACAGTAAAAATTTTTTTAAAAATGACGTTTTTTTCTTATTTTCTCTTATTATACCTAATTAAAACCTTAAACGCGTGCTCTTATAGAAAGTTACAGAAAATAACCATTTTTAACGATTAATATCTTAATGAAAAGCTTTCTAATCGTCAAATTTATATACGACATTTTGGAGATGATAATTAATGTTATACAAAATTTATAATAATTTTCCATCATTTTCGAATGTGAACACAAAATCTTTAATGTGTCAAATTCGACAGTACTCATAATAATTTAAAAAAAAATATTGATGACACAAAATTAAAAAAAAAGAATCTGTAATATTTTGTATTTTTAATACTTCATAATGAACTTGTTAATTACACAAATTTGAGATTTCTTACTATTCCTATTTGATTTTGTCTATATCGAATCAAAGTTTTTCAACGGCGTCAGCTGGATTAATTTTTTGCGAAGCAGTGATAATTGAATTTCAAAATAACTAAACGAAATGGATAAATAAAATAAAAACAAGTCTTCATAAGACTGCGTGTATAACCTACAAAGACGCTCGATTTTGCAAATATTTCATTAAAAAATGAAATGATCAATTTATAAAAAAAACGTAAAAATAGGCCAATCAAGTATTTGTTTTGAAAAAAAAAATTATAGTTGAATTTGCCTTTAATGATCGAACTATACTTCTGTACGAAGTGCAGATTACAATTCGATTTTTTTTTAACGAACGAAGTTACGTGACAGTTTGGCGATACGAAAACACGTATTTTTCATTAATGCGTCATCAATCTTGTCGTCGAATCGCGTCGGTTTTCGAGTAACCGAAATTTATAATGGACTGGAAGATGTACGTTGCTCCGCGAAGAAGCGAATTTAATAGCCCGCACGTGTATCCCCGTTTTTTTCCCAGGCCCGTAACGATTCGGAGGATCAATGAACCCATCGCTCGTTTCGATTCGTTCTGGATCTTTTTTCCTTCTCTTCCCACTCTTCCACGCTTATTGTAATAAAATGTCTCACTGGGGATAATTCGCGTGTCGTAAATTCTCTCTCGACTCGTTTTAAATCGACCCAATCGATTTTCATCCAAATAATCGATTTTTCAAGCCTTTGTAAAATAATTTTGTTCCTTTTTTCTTCTCTATTTTTTGAAACTTGCAGGAACTCTTGCTCTCTGCCACTTATTTTCCAAAATCGATTTATTTATATTTTGCATCAAAACAATTTGTAATATCAGCGGTATTTAATCACTCGATAGTTTTTAGTTCGTGCAGAAAAATCTTGTACTCTTATCAGTGTCCAAAATTAATTATTTTTATATTAATTATAATTAATATATTATATATTAATATAATTAATGATTATTATAATTATAATAAAAATAATTAATTTTTGATAAAAAAAGTTTGATAACATGTTCTCTTACTTATTTACATTATTAAAAAAAAAAGATTCAAGAAAAGAAGAATACTTGGTTGATTTATTTACGAAAGGAATGTAATTTGATAAATAAACATTATTTGGAGTATTGGGGCGTGGAAAATAAGGCGATTAGTGGAAAATATAGCTGAATACTCGAAATGTGAAGTGTAAGCACCGGAAGGGTCCGATATCTCGCACGTGTTCAAATACATGAGTTTGAAAAAAAGGCTCTGGGGGTTCCTTTTTATGGGAGACCTCTCGCAGCGCCTATATTTGCTTACGCTTTTCCATCATCTGTGCGTACCGCTTCTTTTTACTCCAACTTTTGCCCCACGGCTACCATTGTCTCGCCTTGCCCCGCAGTCGACCAATTCTCCGAAAACTCTTACGAACGAGTTATTCGCACGAAGCGCATATTGTGAACGATAATTGTGCTGTTTTTAATCAAAAAATTAATTTTGCACGAAAAAATGGACTATAAGTGCAAATTATTAAAATAAATAAAAAAGAAGCTGTTAAATTTTTGGATGATTTTTCGAAAATCTCTGATCAGTTGACATTTAAAATTTTATATTTAATTTGTATCATTTGTGACATATTGAGGTAGTTCTATCGGTATAATAAAATCAAAAAATTTTATTTTTATTGATTTCGATATCATGTGATTTTTGAGCTTAAGTTTATTAATAAAAGTTGTTGCTGATTGTTTCAAGAACAACATACTCAAAATTCAAGCTCGTCTAAGGTGATCTGTACTTATTACGTATATGTATGAAAATGAAAAAATCATAACCTTAGGATTAAAACAAAAACTTGAGGAAGTTTCTTTGAAGTACAATAAAGAGTTGTGCCAAATTTCAACAAGTTCCACTACTCAGAAGTCACGATATTAAGAGTTAAAGATCGCAATATTTAACACGTGCTCTTATGGGAGACTGCAAAAAATAATGATTTTTGACAATTAATATCTCGAGTTCTACCTAGTGAAACCTCTTAATATTTTATATATATATAATTGCACATTGTATCAAAGAAGGTTTTTGCAGATTTTTAACAAAATCCTAAGGAAACGATTTTATGATAAAACTACCCTTAGACACAAACCGTGTGCATGTATAGAGTTTGAAACAGAATTTTTTAAAAATTTGTGCAGATCTTTGATGTTATATATTAATGCATGTGTACAATTTTACAAAGCACTGCCATTTAGAAATCTATATTGATAATTAATAATAAATAAAATAAGTATGGTTTAAGAGTTATCAAACTCTAAAGTTAAGATTTAATATTGCTTCTTATATATAGAGAATTCGTAAATTTGCACTGAATATACTAATTTTTAAATATGAGATTCTTGTGAATTTTTTTATATATTCGCAGTAGTGTTCATGTTGTATAGACATCAGTAATTTCAAAACATTTCATTACATTTTATTTTAAATTTAATTGTGCTTGAGTAATAAAAAATGTTTACATTAATGTTAAAATATGCTGAATTTGCTAATAGATGGTGAAATTAAAACTCAAAAAATTGGCAACTTTTTAGAAAAAGCCAGAGTCTAGATTTAACAAATTTAACGTCAAGAATTAACTTTTTGCCAGGATTGTCTATCCCATATACATCTTTAACAGTTTGTTGTAAATTTTCAAGACCACGTGACTTCATTATCTCGACGTTGATTGCAATTTGAGCACTTTGGAACAGGCAATTGGATCGGGGCTGTCGTATTTCGGTGGCGATAAATTTCTATCGAAATCGAAGTATCTTTTCTCCAGGCGTCGACGTTGCGTCGAGCCAAGAGTGCAAATGTGCTCTCGGTTCGTTTTATTCTCGCTCGATCGAAGCTCCGGGGGGAAAGGCCGCACGAAAATTTTCTGCAGGCCAATTGCGATCGATCACAACGTTCACTGCTCGCAATATCGAGTGGCCTATTCCCCGTGCATTGCACCAACGACAACGACCTCGATGAGAATCGTGCCTCGAGCCTTTTGTACCTTTCGTCCGCTTCCATCAAGTTTCTTTCTTTTTATTTCTCTCTTTCTCTCTCTTTCCTCTGTTACTCAAGTTGCGATACTTCTAGACTGCATTTTTTTTTACGATTGCTTCTTCGAAGAATTAATCGATTCGTCAGAATTCCATTTTCCTACTGTATTTTATACGAGTTTTTTTTAATTTTATCAATTTGTTGTAACTTTGTAGATAGATGTTTTATAGTGATGGTAAATCACGTTTTTCCAATAAACGAGTGAATTTTGATACAATGGAAGGCAGAAAGTACAAACTTTTAATTTTTATACCAAGACGAAAATTTTGTTCAAATGGCCGAATATAATTTGATGTTTATGATTTAATTATTTACATCGAAATAGATGAATTGAAGCAAATAATTCCAATGTGGCCTGACAGTATAAATTGCTGAAGCAAATTACGATCAACCAAGTATATTTTGTAATTTCGACAAATTTTTTTTTCTCAGTGAATAGAAGTTGCCATATATTTTAATAAGCCTTTTATATTTTTTTTGGTGTGAATAAACATATGTAGGGTTTTACTTTTTTTCTTCCTAAAATAATGTTTGTATATACATGCGGAGTAAATACGGATTACCCTGGATGAACTTCAATTTTGATATTAATTTCAAATCAATTTGCAACAACTTTTCTTAATAAACTTAAGCTCTAAAACCTCATGACACACAGAAAAAAAATCTAAAAGAAATTTTGTTATTTAACTATAGCTATAGAATTACCTTAATTTTTAATTAGGCGATACAAACATGCGCTTCGCACACACTAGCTTCGATTTCCACAGTTTATTTCGTAACACGAACTATCACGATTAATTTCTAAGAACCATCAATTTATTTTTATTAAACTTACAGTTCACGATATCGATGAATTTGGCCACCATAATCAAAAAATAAAAATGAAATATTTTGAAAGTCAATAAAAATCTTGAGAAGTCTCTATTATATATTCTAAACGTGGCAGTCCTGCTTCATCAATAAAAAATGTTGTTTTGCTGATTTTGCTTATATTGTTCGATACATGTTAAATTAATTTTTCCAAATATATTTGTTTTCAGAATGTTTGTGGATTCGTTTTGAAAGCTGAGGATTTTTGTTACATTTTAATCATTAACGATATAATGGATTGGGATTTGTCTCCAATTTAGTGAAATTTGTACTGTTGTTATGTATTATTTTTATTGTTCTATTTTTAATTTTCATCGTATTAATAGTTTCGCTCATTTTTCATGGGGACTAGACGAGACATTTTCGAGTGTATCGAAGAAAAGTCATAAAGTTCGCGCTCCGGACTATAATTGGCGGTCGGATTTCCGGTGTATAAGCGAGGCTAGAAGGTCATCCTACGAGTGTAACTCCTGGCTGTATCTCGTTTAGCAGTGCTATTTTTAGAAGTGCATCGCACTCGCGACGTGAAATATTAAAAATCGAACTTCTTGATAAATTAATAATAAGGTAAACGTCCCAACAGATGGACATGTCCTTATACATAGTTGAACAATTTTTGCTATATTATTTTTAATATTTGAATTATTTATTTCTTAATAAAATCTTATGGATTATTTTTCATATACAAAGAGGTTTATTCTTAATAACTTTAATTTATTGGAACACATTTGCTGAATCCTGGAGATAGGGTCAATTTTTTGTCCAACTACACTGAAAACGAAATTTGGTTGATTCAACAAAATATTTGTTTCAATACGTTCAACTATATTATTTTGCAAATTCAACAAATTCTTGGTTTATTTAACTCAAGTTTTATTATTTCAAATAAACAAGTGTTGTTTCGACCAAATATTTTCAACTAAATATTTTTCAACTAAATCTGTTCTCAGTGTATTGGAACATCTTACATATTCAAACGTTCAAGAGTTTATTTACTAAAAATATTATCTAAAATTAACACATAAAATGAATTTTGGATCACTAAAATATCAGACAACAGTCAATATGTGAATTCGAGGCAGATTTTTTTGTTTGAATATTTTTTAAACACAGATAAAGTGTGAAAATCTTTAGCTGTCCAACTATTGGGACGTTTACCTTTCAATTCAAGGTCATCCAAGGTGATTTCTACTTTATACGTATGTATGAAAAATGAGGAAAAAAAATTTTTTATAGGATTAAAAAACTGATTGAAGCTTCTTTGAAGTACTTTAAAAAGTTATACCAAATTTCAAAAAGTTCTAATTATTAGAAGTCAAGATATTCAGAGTTGAAGATCGCAATATTTAATACGTGCTCTTATGGGAGAGTAGAAAATATTGTAATTTTCGATAATGAATATATCTCGAATTCTATACAGAGAATTTAATACACATGTGCGAATATAGCATCAAAGATAGTTTATGCAAAATTTTAACAAATTCTTAAAAAAATCGATTCGTGGATGCACTACCATAAGAAAATCTGTCAAAACACGGTTTTGCGGTTGTACCACCTCAAATATTATGAAATTTTATTAATTTATTAAAATAATAAATTTTGTTTACCATATTTTGCAAAATAGTCTGGATCTTATGCAACTGCTTATTTTTTCTGTGTTATCAGCGTATTTCGATGTGAAAAAGAAGAGAGCCTGACACGCTGACCCCAATCGGGGTTAAAGAGGTTTTGTTCGAAAAAAAACCAAAAAAAAACAAAAAACGGCCGATGGAGCGATTATATTCGGTTGTCGGAATTTTCGACCCCGCGGTTCAAGTACGCTCGTCATTTCTTAATTAATTATGTATTCGCACTTGTGCCCAATGTGCACTTGTAAATCGCTCCCGAGAGGCTCTCGCACGGGAGTGGAAACGAGTGCCTTCTTCGGCCTTCTGCTCGGATGATTTGGCAAAAGTGAAACAAAGTCGACCAAAAATGGGTCAACTCTTTTCCCAGTAGACTCGTTCGTCAGAGTTAAACCGACTTTTCGCAGACAAGATAAAAAAATATAACGAGATGGCATATTTGAAAATTAATTAGTAAATGCACAAATTAATTCATTACTTAAAAATGTTTGCCAATATACAACTTTACTGAATAACAATAAAGTAAAAAAATTTCATAAAAATTAAAAAAAATATGTATTAGACTTTTTATTTGAACAAAAATTACCAAATTTTGAACTAATACTTCGACTAAATTCATTAAATTGGTATTTTTTTCTGCTTCGTAAACTCGAATGAGAACAAAAATGTTCGTCAATATATAACATTATTGAATAAAAATAACAATAAAGTAAAAAATTTCATGAAAATAAAAAAAAATTTAAAAAAAATGTATTAGACTTTTAATTTGAACAAAAATTAACAAATTTTCAATTAGTATTTTGACTAAATTCTTTAAATTGTCATTTCTTCCTGTTTCGTAAACTCAAATGAGGACGATTGTAATTGAATGGTTGATTTATGAAGATTAATTATGATCAGTAAATTAATTGAGAGGGTTATTAACGAAATAATGTATTTTACTTCTCGATTTAGAGTTTCCTTTTTTTTTAAGCCTGAGATAGGTATGCATATCCGGACGGTTGACAGTTGGTATGGTAAAGGCGAGTAAATGGATTAAACGAGCGTTGAAACAGGGGTCAGTGTCGCCTCTCTTTAAGCCTATTGAGCAGAGTCCAATAATAAATTTCTATCTCGAGTATCGTCCTACGCTCCCTTTTATACTCCACTAGAACACATTTGTTCGGATAAATAGCCGCCTGAGAATATCGCATATAAATGCAAATGAGATTGTGATAAGCCCAGTGCATCCCTCTCCCCCCCCCACCCCTTCCCGTTTTCGCCTCTGGCTAACACACATCATTCCCCGACACCACAACACACCAAATTATATTTTATCGCGCACACATTTCCCAATGCGAAAATAAACGAAAAATGTATTCAAGGATGAATGGGCCATGCGCGATATCAGCTAAAAGTTGATTCTAGTCGTTCTATTGGTGAAATTGGAAACATTGAGTTTTCTATATGAATAAATTGATGGAATTTAGACTTCACAGTATTTTATTTAGATTTGTCAATTTTTTTTTGTATTTGATTGAAACAATTAGCATTTATTTCAAAATCAAAAAAATATTTGGTGAAACGTTTTTAAATTTGTGCCATATTAGCAAAATTATAAATTAACATTTGAAGTAGGTATACGAATTTTTTACACGAAAAATGTTAGAATACTACAAATTTGGAGATCAACAGGTATTTTATTGAAATCTGTCAAAATTGATGTGATGTGAAAAAAACTCAAACTCAAAAAATCTTTTTTTTTTAAATACCACGAGTGCCATGCCCTATATAGTTTAGCATACACTGCATAACATATTCAAATTTCACTGAATTTGCTTGAAAAATACGAGCATGGGATTAATTTATAATTTATTATAAACAAATATCGCAATGTTTAACACGTACTCTATTAGGGGAGACTGCAGAAAATAGTAATTTTTGACAATAAATATCTCGAGTTCTACGTAGCGAAATCTCTTAAAATTTAATATACAATTGCACATTGTATCAAAGATGAAGTTTTCTGTAAATTTTTAACAAAATCCTAAGAAATCGATTTTTTGTTAAAACTACCCTAATTTGACTAAAAACACTTCGAAACCATTTCCTTTTTTCAACCAACTGTTTTTTCTATTTTTATTTCAGTTTCTATTTTTGCCGATGAGGACAAAATTGGAGGATTTACTTTTTGAGGAGGATGATTCGTTACAGAGCGTAAACACTCGTTCTCCTCGTCGTTCTCTCCCTCATCTCGCTCTTTTTCACCGTGAAAACTTTTGAAGCGGAGCCAACTTTGTTCCCGTCACGGCAACGACTCTCTGTAATTTTCGAGGATCCCCGGCACTCGAATTTTCCGTCGAGCCAGAGAAAAAAAAGAAGTCTTTCCTTCGAGAAGGATCGTTAACCCTTCGTCTAATTTCCTACAATCTCGAACCAAATCTAACACGACTCAATACTTCGTCCATCTATGACGACGCGGAAATTTCATTCAATGATCTACAAGAAAAGAAAAAGTTAAAAAAAATTATGCAAGTCACTCGCTCCGGTTCTTTTGGTTTTTGAGAATTAAAAACAAATTCATATACGAAACTACGTTATTAAAAGTTGAAGAAAGCTCTCTCGAATGATTAACAAACAAAAAAAATGAGATAACGAAAGAAATATGTATTCAGGAATACAAAAGGGAAAAATAAAGAAATTAGATCGTTATAAAAATGAAAAAAGCCCTTTAGAATAAATAATGAACAAAAAGTTTGACGAGAGACAAAAAATTGACTAAAAATTACGAGAAAAAAAAACGAAATGAGATTATTGTATAATTTAAGAAAACCGTTTCGGACGAATAACATATTTAGAAAATTAGATGGCGAATAAAAATATTAAAAAATTACAAAATGGAATAAAATCGTATGTATGTATCTACATTATTAAAAAATCAAAAACTTTTTTGAACAAAAAAATTAAACCAAGAAAAAATATATAATAAAAAATAACAAAATGAATCTCGGAATGAATAACAAATAGAAAAAACTGAAAAAAATTTATAATAGAATAATTGAAGAAAGCTCTTTCAAACAATGAAAAAACAAGAAATATATTAAAAATTAAAAGAAGAAAAACAAATGGATCACGAAATAAATAACAAACAGAAAGAACTATACAAATCTTTATAATAATAAAAAATTAAATAAAGCTTTATCGAGCTATAATAAAAAAACAATATAAAATGTATCAAAAATTAGAAAAATAAAAAACAAAAGTCATACGAAACTACATCATAAAAAATTGAAGCCCCGTTGAAGGATTGACAAACAAAGGAATTGGACAACGAATAAAAAATGTATTCATATTAAAAAAAAAGAAAAGAAAAGGTATTACACGTGCACTCGAGAGCTTTCTCGTTCTCTGTTTTTTTTTCGTGCGCGTGCGACGTGAAAATAAGATACAGAGAAGGGAGAGAAGAAGAGATGAGCGATAATTTCCTAAACGTACGTCTTGTTTGTTCGCTCTGTCTCCGTCTACCTCTCGAATATGAAAATTTATTGTAATTCGGTGCGGCGAAGCGTAATGTGGTGAAGGAAGCCGCGCTCTCCCGTGTTATCCCCCCGGCGAGTTCGTTCCATGCTTCGCACCCGCATGCGAGCACCGAATCGCGCGCGTACTCCGCAGAAGGACGGGCCCGACGCACGTGTTCCCTGAATTACGATGAAAAACGTTCCCCCTCGCGACGACTACGCAAAACGGAAACGGGAGTAAAAATTCCGCAAAGATTCTCATTCGCGGCGGAAAAAAAAAATCAGCGTGGAATTCTCATCCATATGGATGTAGCTTTGAAAAAAAACATGATTTTTTTTATTTTTACAAATTTACAAAAATAAGTACACGCATAATTAGATATGTAGAATAATGTGCGAGTGACGAAATACATTATTCGATATATTAAGAGTGAATAAAAAATTGGAGACAATGTAGAAATATGTTGGAGTAATTGAATAAGAAAGAGGAAAATTAATAATAAAACAAAATCGAGGCTGATAAAAAATCTGTGTGGAATTGGATGAAAATTTGAAAAAAAATATATGATTTTTTTATAGGTTTACAAGTAAATGATTGAATTTTTACATGTGTAAAACAGTGTACCGATGTAAAAGAGAATAAAAGTTACGAAAAAATGTGGAAAAACGTCGACCCGTCTTACGTGTAAGTGTAAAGGCAAAAAATTGGGACCATCGTTATACGCGAAAATGGAATATATCAAAAGTTTAAACACGTTTTTCTCGAAACCATGTTTTTTAAATGGGTACCACGATATCTCAAAAACTACTGAACACCTCGCTATTTTTTTAAATTCAAAATTAAATTTATTGGAGAATGAACCTAAAAATGATCATATTTATTATTATTTTTTTTAATAGCACTTTAAAGAGCGATAAAATTCAAATTTTCATGTCCGCGATTTTTCCAATTTTTAACTTTTTGTTGATGTTATAGGTTCATCCTACAACAAATATATTTTATAAAATTTTTTGAAAATACGTATTTAAGAAATTGCGTTCTTTTACTTTTTTCTATGAAAAAAAATTCGATAAAATCGTGTCATTTTTGGGTCTCTATAGATGAGAACCTCCCCTGAATCTCAACGTATGTCAAATATTAGCAAAAAAAAGTTAAAAAATAATTTTCACGTGAGAAACGATCGAGCCTCCTCGATAAAAGATGTAAAACAGTGTACTAATTTAACCCGATAACTTTATCGTGTTTTTCGACACCTTGTAAGTTTATCGTGGGTCGCTGAAGACCCAGGGCATGTTAAAACACGTAATTTGCAATGAAAAAAATCTGAAAAAATTCCTCAACTCTCTTGAATACTTCTACTTTAAGGGCACACCATGAAGATTGCAAAAAAAATTTAAACAAATACATTATTTTTCGTTATAAACACATCTATCGGATTCTGAGAACGGAGACAAAAGAAAAATCGATCGGGTCTCCAGCGACCCACGATAAAGTGATCGGGTTAAACGTGAACCTTAAGCATCGAGAAAACTTCGAAAAACGTTGAATGGAAAAAGAAACGGGGGAAAAATGAATAAAAGACGAACGCGCGGTCTAAAAATATATCGTGTCGTTCGAAAATCAACAAGGCGATAAAACATTGATAAAAGAAAGAAGGAAGAAAATGGCGCGGAATACAAAGTAGCGCGCGCGAGAAGAGACAAAAGAGTGAAGGTTAAGCCACGAGGAGGAGAAAGAGAGAGGGGGGGGGGAGGCTGAGGGAGAGAAGGAAATCGAAGAGAGATTAAATTATACGGCGGATGGTTGAGAATATCGTCTTTTTCTCCATTTTTCTTTGTCCCCCCCCCCCACGCCCCTCTCTCTCTCTCTCACTCTTTTATTCTCTCTTTCTCTCTCGTTTCAATCACTTTTTTCCTCGCACTTACGCCCGCGGAGTTATTTCTCTCTCTCTCTTTATATTCGTCTCTCTCGGTCGCGCGTCGCTGCGAAGCGTCGTCGCGATGAGAGAAAGGCTCGGAACAAACATGTGGGCAAGTTAACGACCCGCTATCGTGTACTGTCAATTGCTTTTGAAAGAGCGTAAAAAGAGTAAAGAGTATGAATAAGAAGAAGAAAAAAAAAAGAAGCGGGGAATATATCTCGCGAGATTTTTTCCTTCTCTCGTTCATCGTTTTTCTCTCCCGCCCGATGAGAATTCCCGAGGAAAAATGCGCGGGAGAAGGATATGAAACGAGAGACCGAGCGATGGATAATCGTCCGGGACCTCGAGCGACCTGTCAATCACCTGAACTCTTTTTTTCTCGCTCCCAATGTAACTTTTTTTCCCCGCTTTTCCGCTCGCGGTGCATCGCGAGATTCGAGGATTTTCAAAATCACGAGGATTTCCGTCGGGTCAATTTTTTTGCACGGAGATTAACAGCTTGACTATTTTCTGATATTTTATAGCGATTCGAAACTCATTTTATGCGCTAATTTTAAATAATATTTCTAGTAAATAAATACTTAAACGTTTAAATTTGTAGAATGTAGTTGGACAGCTAAGGGTTTTCTCACTTCATCTTTTTTTTAATATTCAAACAAAAAATCTGCTTCAAATTCATATCTAAACGATTGTCTGATATTTTAGCAATTCAAAACTCATTTTATGAGCTAATTTTGAACAATATTTCTAGTAAATAAATATACTTATACGTTTAAATACGTAGAATGTCCCAATAGTTGGACAGCTAAGGGTTTTCTCACTTTATCTTTTTTTTTTAATATTCAAACAAAAAATTTGCTTTAAATTCATATCTGAACTATTGTCTGATATTTTAGCAGTTCAAAACTCATTATATGCGTTAACTTTAGTTAATATTTCTAGTAAATAAATACTTAAATTTTTAAATATGTACAATGCCCCAATAGTTGGACATAAAATCGAGCCTGTCTCTAGGTTTGACCGAGTTTTTTTCCAATAAATTAACGTTATGAAAAATACGCTTCCTCGTATAGGAAAAATAATCCATACGATTTTATTCAGAAATAAATAATTGAAATATTAAAAATAATATGGCAAAAATTGTCCAACTATTGGGACGTTTACCTTACTCGAGAGATCGGGGTTACGCGACAAATTATTCGCCTTTCGCTCGTCCCGGCTTCTTCTCGTGCTTTCTCGGAAGCGATCCGCAAACGCCGAGCTACATTTTTCGGAATCGGGTACGTACTCGATGGGAAAACACTCTGAAGTTACGAGAAAAAAAAAATTAAGGGGAACAGTCTCTTTGGACAGAAAATTACTCGTTTTTGCTGATATTTTTTTTTTGTAAGGTGATATTAAAGTAATTGCATCATTTATAAAATTTCACATTATTTTATTTTTATTTTAAAGTGTTGAAAAATAATGTTTTTTTTAATTTAATGGTACCAATTGACGACTTTGCAAGACTTCTTTTAAATGTGACGATAATTTGTCTATGGATCCGATACAGAAATCACAAGGATTATTCAAATATACAATTATTTTGAAAAGTTGAAAATTCGAAATAACGCGGGTTTTTGTAAATGAAAGCTTTTTGCAATTATTTTGAAAATTTTAAATCCATAAAAATTTAGTCTAAAAATCGAGACATTTATCTTCGAAAATCGCATCTTTTAACATTAGGCTTATGATTATTACCGAAAATTTTCCATTTTTATGAATCAATATTTCATTTTTTAGACGGTGAATGATATTAAAATTTGGACACAAGTCAAGTGATATATTAATCTCATCATAGACCAATTTTCATCGCGAAATCTTGGATGGCGAATAATCATCGAAGTACCTCAACCTCTCAAAAAATATATCTTAGAAAATCGAACAGATACAATAATCCGTTAACAAAAATCAACAATAAATATTAAATTGTAAAAAAAGGAATGTTAAGATGGCACAATTTAGAAAATATTTTCGCAACGAGTAATAAATTTCTCACATTTCAGAAATTATCGGACCACGCTCGAAAGTTTTTTGAAGCTCGATTGTAAAGAGAGTGGAGGGAAAAAAAAAGTTCACTTCACGGGTTGTAAATTAGGTGGAAAAAGTTGGAGAAAACCGGGCGGTTTGCTCGGCAAGATGAGAAGAAAACGTTTTTCGCTCACAGCTGGCTTTCGCAGCGTGAAAATATCGCGTCAGAGATCACGGTCCTGTCGGGGTCGTTATTCTCGAGGGTAAAACACGGATTTGGTCACCCCCCGGGCTCGTCGACGAACAGTTGTCCCGCTCGGCGACCACCTCCGGGAAACCTGACGTTCCTCGCCACGGTTGACAAAAAGCCAATCAGGTATGCACGTTTCTATCGTCAGGTATGAGCTCCCAAAAATTCAGAGACCGAACTTCCCGGGCTCAAAAGCGAAAATCAGATGCTCGTTAAAGAACGCAGTGTTCAAAAACGAAAATAATGGTAAATTATTGAAAATTTTACGTAATATTAAGTAAACTATTCAAAAGGTTGTGTTCAAATTTCACGATGATTAGGAAGCTTTTCATTCGGATATTTATTGTTAAAAATGGCTATTTTTTGCACTAAGAGCACGTTTTTGAAGCTGCTATTTTGTATAATAAATATCTCAGTAACGAGCTTCCTAATTTAAGTGAAATTTTGCATTGATATTTGTATGGCGTTAAAGAAGCTTCATCTAATTAAAAAAAAATCATCATTTTTTGTGCAGTCACATAGAGAGTAGACCTGTCATTGGATGACCTTGAATTTCAAATACGTTTTTCTTTAATTCAGTTGCAGAAATTTTTCTTAAGGAGGTATGTATTAACGAAAGTACGAAAATGAACTTTGTCTACTGAAATTTTTTTTACGATATAGAGTATTAATCCAGTTTTTCGATGGCTAAATTTCAAGTAGCATTACCGATAAAATAAGCGAAAATTATCCCGAAAAAGTATGCTCGACATAAGCCAGTCTTATGAGAAGCATTGAGAAAAATGTACTTTTATTGGAAAAAAAAATACATTTAGAGTGAACTTTCAAACAATCTAAAATATTTCACGTGTTCATTAGCGTATAAGGTTCAATTATTTCCCATAAAAATATATGGTCATCGAACTTTTCATTGAAGTATTTAATAATAATATCAGATGTGACACTTATACGTGAGTGAATCAGAGTCAAATCATAACCTAAAAATAAAAATCACTTTTTAACTATCTGTACTACATCAATATTTTACATTTCAAAATTAATATATTTGGTAAAAAAGATTTATGCAATCTTAAAAGTTATTTATTAACGCCTCATTTAAAAATAAACCAAATACATATATATATATCACTTGACTAGTCAGTATCGCTAATACCTCCTTAAGTCGTATAAGGTAAACGTCCCAATAGTTGGACAACTTAGAGTTCTCCCACTTTATTTTTATTTAAATAAACTATTGTCTGATATTTTAGCAATTCAAAACTCATTTTATTTGTTAATTTTAAATAATATTTCTAGTAAATAAATACTTGAACGTTTGAATATGTATAGGATGTCCCAATAGTTGGGCAGAAAATCGACCCTGTCTTTAGGGTTGAGCGAGTTTTGTTCCAATAAATGAACGTTATGAAAATTAACTTCATTGTATATGAAAAATAATCCATATGATTTTATTAAGAAATAAATAATTCAAATATTAAAAATAATATAGCAAAAATTGTCCAACTATTGGGACGTTTACCTTAAGGGGTTTCGATACACATAACGAAATAATAAAAATTTGTTCAAATTTGGAGAGAATATCCTTTCATATGAAATGCGTAAACACGAATTTTTTAAGAATTTTCGTCTAATTATTTTCCGAACAATTGAACCATGAAATATCATTTTTTAGATAATATAG
>JAPYYW010001350.1:4173-35300 GCA_030522545.1 Cremastinae sp. A BG-2022a | reverse complement strand
TAAAATAATAATTATCATATTATAATAATATTTCAAAATTGAACTAAATCACTTTTTGTCAAAGATTATATCGATTTAAAGTCACTTTATGCAAAAAAAAATCGCACGGTTTCAAAATTTCCACTGACAATATTTTTTATTATTTTCCACCAAGTTCCCTTTACAATAATTAATTCCTAAAAAAATTTTCAAGGTTAAATAAACGATTTTAACACAAAGTTCATTATTTCCAAAGCAGCACATTGAATAAATTTTTGGATTTCATCTCGAATTCTCGAATAATTACTATTTTCGTTATCTATATACGGACATTTTTTACGGTAAATATTCCTGAAACAATTAGCAACAGCTTTTCTTAATAAACTATTATTAAGCTCAAAAACCACAAGCTATGAAAATAAATTGAAATATAGTCTGTAAAACTAAAACATATTTTTTTCTGAAATGATGTGATTCATCGACACGTACGTATACAATAAAATAAAATATTGAGAAGCGATTTGGCGAAAAAAGCATCAATGGCGGTCATCAAGTGCATGACGTTGCACATGCTCACCATTATTCCGGAAATAAGTATATACTAGACAATGCTAGTTGGAATAACCATCGAAACAAAAATAAATTTTTGGGAGCCAATCAGAATCTCGGAAGGTCTATTTCATTCTAAGCGTGACAGTTCTACTTTATAATAAGTATATACGCGCTTCGCGCGTGCTAACTTTGGTTAAAGATTGACGTTTTGAGAATCTGTCAGTTCTTTTTGTGCAAACTGTCAGTTTATATGTATGAATTTAGTTGGAATAACCATCGAAACAAAAAGAAATTTTTGAGAGCCAATCAGAATCTCGGAAGGTCTATTTCATTCAAAGCGTGACAGTTCTACTTTATAAATAAGGATATATAATTGCCACTATAGATATACACATTATTATTGATAATCGATCGGCCTGGGCGCAAAAAGCGCACCAAAATACAGCACACACACACACAAACGACGATCGAAATATATCGTTGATCCTCCGATGCTCCGTGGCCGCGCGGGCTTGAGTTACCAGAGTGATTTGTATGAAATTCGATGCGAAAAGCGACCCACGCGAGAGCAAGTCTCGTTGGCCTATCTTCTCCGTCGCTCGCGCGAACGCCTTACTTTTTTTTTTTTCTTTTATTCTATATATGCCCCTTTTCCTCGCCCCTCTTCCCCTCCCCTCCCCTCCTCCCCTTACCTCCTGCACTCTTCTCCGCTGCTGCTTCTGCATATATTTTCCAACCTTTATCTCTCGCGTACATATTATTTTTCGTTCGCGGCCCTCATCTCTATCATGCGGACCGGGGGCATATCTCGTTCGGGAATATAGCATCGCGGAATAACTCGCTTCTCTTGTTTTAATCGATCTCGTTCCCTCATTCACTCGCTCGCATTCATTATTATTATACTTATGGTGTATATATTGTTTTTGTGTATATATTATATATATATATGTGTATATGTATGTATTTGTATAATGTGCGAAAACCCCGTCGATGAACCGGGTTGGCCGGCGCATGCACCGCGTCGCGCGTCGCTACGTCGCCCGCGCCAACCAACCAGTTCGACAGCTCTATTTATTTCTGTAATTTACCCTATTCATTCGCAAACACGCAGCGAGACCGAAATAAGTATATAGAAAAGTAGAAAATCCAGTGTTTTTCTTATGTACAAATAGCAGGTTTCAGCGTGGCTCGGGCGCTTCGCGATTTTTTCGCGCACGAGTTGTCATTTAAAAAACGATAAAAAATCCAGGTTTTTGGATTGTTTGGTTTGTATTTTGGGATTGCGCTACGAATAATTACCATTTTTGATATGTAGAGAACATTTATGATCGAATTGGCTCTTGAAATCGAAAAAAAAAATTTCAACAAATTTTGTGAATTCTTACGGGGGTCTTGTAAATTTATGGAAAATTCGACGTGCGATATTTTTTTCTTTGTCATGACGAAATTAACTTTATAAAGGGTGATTTTTAAAGAATTTTGCAAAACTAAGCGAATGGCGCAAGAATCAGATAATTTCATTGATTTTTTGAAAAGTTATGAAGTCTTGAAGATTTTTGAAAAAATGGACAGGGGTATACCTTCAAAAATACGCAAAATTTTTCGAATTTTTTTTTTTCGTTTTCAAGACTTTATTCGATCGGAAATTTTCCGTAGATAACGAAAATGCAACTTATTTGGGGTACAATCTAAGAATTTATACTGAAAAATTGAAAAAACTGATCCAAAATCCAGTTTTTTGGATTATTTAATATGAATTTGTGGATTTCGTCTCGAATAAGTATTATTTTCGTTATCTACGGAAAATTTTCGATCGAATAGGCCCTTAAAATTAAAAAAAAATTTGAAAAAATTTTTGTGGATTCTTACAGGGGTCACACTGGGTCTCGTGAATCCATGAAAATTTCATCGTGCGATATCTTTCCTTTCTCATGACGGAATCAACTTTATTATAGGGGTTTTATATAAACATTTTTCTGTTAAAATGCAATGTCTAGTAAAAATTTCAAGTCGATCCATCGTCAAATTTCCGAGTTTTGTGGACACAAACATCTCTAAAAGGTTGCATTAAAATTTCACGACGATTAGGAACCTCATTAAGATATTAATTGTTAAAAATGGCTATCTGAAATTTTATATAATAAACATTTCAGTAAGGAGCTTTCTAAATTCATGTTGAAATTTTTTACCGATCTTTGTATAGCATTAAAGAATCTTAATCTAATTTTTCAAAAAAAATGTCATCATTTTTTTGTGCAATCACCTAGAGATTAAACCTGTAATTGAACATCCTTGAATTTCTTGAATTTTTCTTCATTTAATTTCCAAAAACTTTTCTTAATAAATGTCTACTCTCAAACGACGTGTCGTACGGTAAAAAAAACGTTGTCAAACTTTTGATTTTTCGCTCTACTGACTAAACACCCTTAAATAGTATATAAGGGTGTATATAAGGGTATATAAAGGCCTGAAACGACGTGTCATACGATAAAAAAACGTTGTCAAACTTTTGATTTTTCGCTCTACTGACTAAACACCCTTAAATAGTACATATATTGATTATTGTTCAATGTCTATATTTATACCACTATAATTATTTGATAGCACAAAGCGGCAATTATTGCGTTCATTTAAAGTGTACGTAAAAAAAAAGTGGCGAGCGCGAATAATGTGCACGCGCTAAATGAAGAGAAAAAAAAAGCACGAGGGAGTGGAGAGCAGCATCATCGTGCTTGCATGCATGGATGCAGCAGAGAAAGAATATATATATATATATATAGTGTGTATAACGCAGGAATAAAGAAAGAGCGAGAGATTTTCATCCTGTGTGGCGACTTCTCGCCACTGCGCCGCAACATAAAACCGAAACCCCGTTTATGGGGCCGAGGAGACGAGGACGCCGGAGATAAAGAGGGGTTGAGGGCTCTCTCGTTGTACAATGTATAATTCACAACATTGTCCGCCCAGGATATTTACTGCTCTTGCTTCGTTACGGGCTACGACTTTCTTCCTCGTCGTGAGCCAAACGCGAGCGCGAGAGAAAGCCAAAACGACGCAGAGAATATAAACCATGCAACCATCAAGATATATCCTATAAATGAGACGTTCAATATCAACGTATATTCATGAGCACCAATCAAAATAATTCATTATCATGCAAAAACACACACGCGCACGCCATGCAAAAATTATTTCCCGCGTATACGCTCGCACCCATGTTATATTTTATTGTATATAGAAGAGAAAAAAGGCGAGCTTTTCATTTTAAAACGCACAATTCGAGAGATAAATATATAGTATATTAGGGTGGTGCAAAAAAATAAGAATTTTTTTTTCTCGTTGGCCACTGAAAATCTTGTTACTAGGAACCTCTATAGAGAACTGTCACCAAATATTGGTTCTTTTTATTGATATGGGAACGATCTTTGCATCGTGATTTTCAATTTTTTATTAGTCTCATACGGAAAAATTTGTATCTTGCTCTTTGTCAAATGTACAGTCACTTAAAAGACATATTTTTGTATAGCAAATTGAGCGCCCTACAAAAAAGTTATCTTGTGAATTTTTTAAATTATTTTTTTTCATCATAATTTTAATTCATTAAATAGTAAATGTAATAAAATGGGCAATACATTTTTTTGTAGGAAATTAACTAATCTTCTAAAATGATCTCTTACATGTATTCGATTAGAAGAAGCGTTAAGAAAATTAATTCGTAATCAAAGTTCAATGATGATCGGTTTTAAGGAGGTATTATCGTATCTTCGCCCACGCACATTCGCCTTATGTGTAAAGTTGAGGCAAAAATTATTAAGCGAAATTATTTCCAAGTTAATCTGACGAAAATTAATATTCAAGTTCTTTAATGTCATATTAAAATGTATTTCAAATTTTAGGAAGCTTTACCGTGCAGATGTTCAGTTATTCATTTAATTTTAACACTCGGTCATACGAGAGTCACCAAAAAATCGCGATTTTAAAAGATAAATATCTTGATTTGCAGACGGTGGAAATTATTGAAATTTCGACACAAGTTATCACATTAATTTCAATGTGTGCCAAATTTTAGCGAAAAAAGTTGAAAAATAATTTTCACGTGAGAAACGATAATACCTCCTTAATGCATTTTCCTGAAATTTTATTTTTCTGTGCACGAGTGAAATTTATATGGAGTGAAATTAAGGTAATTCTCCATCCGATTTTTTTGGGGGCATCAAAAAATTATAAAAATAAGTGGTTCATTTTTTTATAAAACGCATGATTATTATACATGTGTTTATTTACTTATTTATGCTATTTTAAAAGTCTTACATTGCGAGCAAAGTTGCCAAATATTTGAAAAAACGATGAAGATCTGCGATTTGTAATTTTATTAGAAAGCTCGGTAACAGGCCCATATATTTTTTTTAATTGCATATTTTTCAATGACGAACAAAATGAAAAGTTTTTAATTTAAATTTGCAGTCTTTAACAAGATAAAAACCCAAATAATTGTACATAATTACTATCTTGGGCGATGTTTGCGTGTTAAAAAGTACATTTTCAATTCAATTTATCTCGAAATTGACATCGGCGACCCCCCTCGATTTTTTTTCTAACAAATTAAAAAACTACACAATTTACTTATATACTCAATATAAAAATTTTCTGCAGGCTTTCGTTTGACTGGAGAACAATCTTAAACCGGCTTCCGCGTCGAAGCGGAGCGTATATTCTCGCGACTCTCGCATTCTCATCTCGCGCCGGTATATATGATGAGAAAGGAGAAAGATGATCGAGAGAAAGAAAAAGATAGTCCGCGCGCAAAAAAAAGGAGGGATGCATATGGAGAATATAATACATAATATATCCGTTTTTCTCAATGGACACGCCGCTGGGCGAACCGTTGGGAAGATTCTTATCTCGCGACGTCTCTTTCTTCCAAATTTCTCTTCTCTCTCCCCGCGGACAATAAAAGGGGGATTGATTTTTCGTGCGCAGTCCGCGGGGGGCTCGCTTCGTAAAAAATCAATATTCGAATAAATTCAATCGCGAGTAGCAGAGATCTCATCATTAAAAAGCAAAGAAAAGAAAAAAATAAAAGAAAGCTAAGCGAAGCAGGTGAAAAAGAGGGCTCGCAAATTTCATTCGAATAGAAAAATATCTTATTTCCGCATGAGTAAATTTATTATATAATATTATATAATTTTTTTATATCGATCCTTGCGTGTAGTATACGCGCACGAAATAGGTGTGCGTGGTTTTTCACATAATGCGGCGCGATCGTGATTTCGTGAGAAAATGTACCAGATGAGAATTAAATAAAGCGATTATATACATATATATATATATAATATATATAATATATATAATATATATAATATATATAAAATATATAATATACCGAAGAGCTAAGCAATGGGACACACAATTTTGGTCCCATTGAAATTTCGTTTACGATATATACAGAGCGGGAACAATAATAAGCGATGCGAGAGGAGCGCGAGATAAAAAGCTTGGCGCGGAGATAAAGCAGCAGGCGGGAAAGAATCTGCTTCGGACAGGAAGCAGGAGATACAGCGGCGGTGGCGTCGCGCGCGGGCTCGATAAAAGATTCATGTATTCAGGTGAGAGACTCGAAAAAGGGAGATCTCGGCCCGGGCCGGGCGTGACCCTCGAAAGAAAAAAAAAATAAACAAAAAAAAACATAAAAATGAGAGGGAGAGAGCGTAAAAAAAACTATACATATTACAGTGTATACACGAAATTGAGAGAAAAATTCGAGAGAGTGGCGGCGCGAAACAAAAAAAAATATACGCTGGGGTTTACGCACCCACGTGTAGTGCGTGCTGATAGCATGAACCTGCTGTCGACGTTAAAGGTCGAAATAATAATAATAATAATAGTAATAATAGTACTAATAATAATAATAATAATAAGAGACCAAATGAATAGTATAAATTAGAATGAAGCGAAAAATATGCGTATATATACATATATGTTTGTATATTATATATAGTATAGTTTATATATATATAGTATACAAAGTATATAAAGTATTATATACTATATACAGTGAATATTTATATATAATATACTGTATATTGTATGTATAATACTTTATATAATATATACTGTGTCTATATATCGTATACATGTGTATATAATATACTATATATGTATAGAAAAAGATGAAACAAGAATAAATCTGTGACAAAGGTTATTCGTGTCCGCATTCGCGTTCATTCTCTGCTGCTGATGCTGCTGCGTCGCATCAACTCTGCTTCGTCGTCGCCTCGCATCTTTTATTTTCTTTTTGTGTCCCTTTTTTCTTCATTCATTCTCGGTTATTCTTTTTCTTGTTCGAAAACGCGTATGTACTTGTCGCTCGGCATCAGTTATTCCTGCTCTTTTCATATGCTGATGAGCGCGATCGACGACGCGAACGAATAAAATGTATATAGTATATATGTATATAAGTGCGTTAAAAAAAGGCGTCGATTGAAAAATGTTGCGATTTTGGTAGCTCAGTCGAGTTAAATAGTACATATATAATAATATATAATACATAATATATAATAATATATCATATAATATATAATATATTATAATATCTATTATTACATATTGTATTATATATTATATATACTTTTACAAAAATATATAATAATAAAAAATATTTAAAACAAAGCGCGAATACACGTGGAAAATTAAAATTGAAATAAAAAAATGATTCTCGGGCACCGGTCTCGAGATGACAATCGAGCTCGCACGTGGGCACGTTTTCATCGTGCTCTGCGCTGTGTGGATCGTACGCGCGCAACAGGTTAATAATCTCTGCATGCACAGCTAGTCTCGTGTTTTCCGCACAGTCAATGAGTACAGTGCGCAACAATTTATTTTATTAATTACCAATTGAGCTTATTTTGATAAAATAAACGAAAAATAACCCATATTTTTCGAGGAATATGTTAAATAAAGTTATCTCAAATTTTTTACACTAATAATCTTTTTTGACATTATTTACGAGCGATTCTAGGTTAATTCAACGAAGGTTTGACAGTGATCCCTGTGATTTTTAAAAGTATGTTTCAATATATTTTATGGTAAATGCAAAATCGAGTATCTATATACAAATATGGCAATTTTTAGCCCTCTATCTTAATACGTGTACCGAAATTTTTTAAAATTCTTCAAATATTCATATAAGCTTCTACATAATAATTAAAACGTCGTAATATATATATAGGTATATATGTTGTGTTTTCAAATTTAAAAAAATATATAAGTCTCATCGTCGTGTTTTCTTTTCCCTGATGCGGCATGGTTTTTTGAATATATATATGTATAAATATATATAAATATATTTCTTTGATTTCGGCTCGCGTTTGAGATAATCTCGCGGCAGGGATCCTCCTGATGCACCGCGTGCCGCCTTCGTGGAAAAAAGCGCAAACACGATGCGAGACGCGCGCGCGGTTTGACAATGCGATGCGGCGAATAAGCAGCGCGGTGCCCGCGCTAGAGATGCGGAATTTTTGTTTAAACGCGCGCGCGCGGGGTTACATATATATCCTGATGATGATGCTCATAATCCCATTTCAGGTGCTCATTGTCTCGGCGAGCTCTTTGATCTGTTGCTACTTATATGGCCTACTGCGAGCTCGCAAACAGCATATATACATAGAAAGAGCCATCGCTGCGTGCGCTTTATCAGCAGACATTATATTAAAATTATATAATATAATATATTATAATATATTAAATAATATTATAATATTATATATTATATTATATATAATAATGTTATATAATATTATTTAATATATTATAATATATTATACTGTATTATATAATATATTATAATATATTAAATAATATAATATATATTATAATATACATTGTATTATATATTATATTTCCTATATTAAAAGACATGAGGCCTCTAATTGATTAATTGGAATACAGCACATTTTATGCGAAAAAGTTATATAAAGTATGCACCTAGAAGAACAGAAAAATATATCGATTCAAAACTGTCAAAATGGAAAAAGCGGCCGTTTAAAGGGTTTCGGTACAGCTGGCGATAATAAATGAAGTTTTACATGTTAAAAGTATAGGGAATCGAAATTTATTAAGAACACTATGAAAATTTGAAAGAAAGTTCTTTGTCACTAAAGAAATTTATATAAATTCAGAAAATAAAATCGTCTGCATTGTTTTCGAGTAATCACAAGTGTTAAAGTTACATTCTTATGCACGGAAAGTATAGCTATATAATCTAAAAAAATATATTTCATGGTTCTATTGTTCGGAAAATAATTAGACGAAAATTCGAAAAAAATTCGTGTTTACGCATTTCATATGAAAGAATATTCTCTCCAAATTTTAATGAATTTTTATCATTTCGTTATATGTACCGAAACACCTTAAGGCGTACCACTTTTCATTTTTTCACAAATCTTCAAGAAGTGATAACTTTTTAAAAAATGGACGAATCAACATAATTTCTACCCCATTCACATTGTTTTGCAAAAACTTTAAGAATCATTCTTAATAAAGTTGATTTGGTAAAGACACAGAATAGATATCGATCGCTAATTGAAATTTTCATGAGTTCTGGAGACTCAGTATGACTCGCTAAATGTCTTGAATTTTTTTTTTCAATTTTAAGAGCCTATTCGATCGGAAATTTCGCGTAGATAACGAAAATGATAATTATTTTAAGCCAAATCCAAGAATTCATTTTGAATGCTCTAAAAAACTAGCTTTTCGATAAGTTTTTTCAAATTTTTCAATATTGAATTCTTGAATTGCCCCCCATAGAAGTAACATTTTTTTTATCTACAGGAAATATTATTATACATATAGTTGTCATTAATCGTTGACGTTCTCAATCAAGAGATTATTTGGCTCGGGAGCGAGCGAGGTGTGACAGCGGCCCGAGCACCAGACACTTTGTTCGCTCGTCTCACGATTTTAATCATCAGCAGGTTGTGCGTTCGTCATTCTTGCCAGCTAGTTGCATTAGAGCTCGGCAATTCGAAAAAAAAAATGCATATGCTTCGTGCGTATATATATATACATACATATATATTGCGTTTAAATTTTAAACGTGCATATGATGCACACTTTTTATTATTGTTCCTCATCGAAAAAACACGTGTCCATCAGCGGCCTGTAACCTATTTTCATATGTACCCACAATAATCCTCACCGCGACGCAACACGCGCAATAAAATAATAACCTTATTACGCATTATTATAATATAATAATCCCCGGCTGTTAGGTTCGTCATCGTCGCGCTGCCACCTCTGCCCAGTTTATTAATGACCTGCTTTATTTCCATGTTTCAAAATGTCTTTATCGCTGCGTATAAATACATGTACTCTTTTTATTCATTTTTTCGGAATAATTATCCTCCCCCCTCTCCTACGTATTTAGATTCAAAATGTATATATATATATATATATATATATATATATATATATATACTCAAATATTATTCTTTACATACGCATAATAATAATAACAAGGACACTAAACAATTATGATAATTGTATAACAACAGCAGATGAAACAATAAATGTCCAATATTATCAATTTGTCAATATCAATGACAATATATAACATTATAATTCTTTGTTGAGCAGCAGAGGAGATTTATTATTAATATTATGATTATTATTATTATAGCTTCGATCGGAAGCACCAATCGTGCGCATATATACATTGAAAAAAAAATTTTGTGAAATTTTGTTGAATTAACAAAATTTTGGTGTAATCAACTGAAATTTTGTTAATTCAACAAAATTTTGGTTTAATCAACTAAAATTATATTAATTCAACAAAATTTTGGTTTAATCAACTAAAATTTGATTAATTCAACAAAATTTTGTTTTAATCAACTGAAATTTTGTTAATTCAACCAAAATTTTTTCTCAGTGTATATAAATATCGTATATAGAGATGCGAAACGATGATGAATTTCATAACATGAGCATGCACACACACACAAACACACTCACATATAAATTTATATGTATATTTATATATATTATAGGAATAAGTTTATATTTCCGGTTTGTTGTTTGAAAGCGGAAGCTCCGCGAGGGTGTAAAAAAGAGTAACAGCAGTCTCGCTTTTATCTCACAGCCTGTGGTCCACGCCGGGCGAGTGTGTAAAAAATAAGGCGCAAAGGGCTCGCCGAGCGTATTAAAATTTGAAATATATCCCTCGGTCGGCACGTACGCGCGCGGGCGCACGGTCGATGAACTTGTAATGTGGAACGCGAACGCCAGCACTATTAATCATCTTTTCGTTAATCCTCATTTCCCGCTCCCACATATATATATATATATGTCTGTTTCTCTCTTCATCTTTTTATACCGCGCATTATATTTTTTCATATATTGTATACTATATATATGTTTTTTCTCTCTCGCTCTCGCTCGTCGGCCTCCTCTCGTTCCCTCATCGCGAGCTCTCTCATCCCCCGAGTAATCGAACAAAATTTATGATCTGTGTCATTCGCCTTTTAATGAAATTCTCTCCTCGATTATTCAACCATCAATTTATCGACCAATTACTTAACAATTTATTCATCAAGAATTTGAATTTGGCTTCACTGTTCATTAATAATTGTTTCATTATTCATTTTTCCAACACTTTTAATTATACTGACTAAAAATTAAAATGGTACACCATATTGAGATATAATAATAAATAATGCCTGGGGATTATTGAAATAACGTATAAAAATATAATTTGGCGAATCGATACTGATTTTAAAAAAAAATCTATGGAGCAGCAGGCTATTTTTTATATTCATTTTTTAATTTGTTTTTAATTTTTCACAATTTATTCTATTTAATACGTGATAATTTATGCATATGGCATTTAAAAATAATAAAGCAAAAATTTTTCAACTATTGGGACGTTTACATTATATGCGATGATGCCTGCGATGAGCCTCGAACAGGTGAAACACGAGAAGCTTGTCGAGACGACACGCTCTCGTCGTCGATCGATCGCTCATCCCCAGATTTACCTGCTGCTCCCATCGCTTGTTCCGGTGGGAAAAAATCCCTCATCCCATCAACCCTCCAACACAATATTTTTTTCTCTTAGTGTGTATTTTGCTGCTTTTTCCCATCTTGCTCTACAATGTCGTTATTATTTTTCTCACATCCTATACCGTATCGTGACGACCAGCTAATTGTTTTTATTTATTTTTTTTGTTTAGATATATTCATAAATTTATATCTAATTATATACTTTAACGCAATTTGTTAATTGACGTTATTTTTCTGTACTATTACTATTTCCTATTATTCTATTACTAGCAGTAAAAGTACTACTAGTAAAATTTGCTAAATTAAAATTTAATTGAGAATTGAATATTATCTTTACTTTTTTATATTTATCATTTTGGAACATAATTCAACAAAAAAATCATTTAGAAAAGCTGTTTTGTAAAAAAAATACCATCTACTGGCGAATTACTAAAAAGTGCATATATCGCTAAAATAATTTTGATCGCTAAAATAATTTTTCTTTACTATTATGATTTCCTATTATTCTACTATTATTTTATATATCTATTATTTTTTCTTACTATCATACATTATATGTATCTGATAAATTATTTATTTTGATTATAAATTCTTCTGCGATAGACTGAAAATTCTCAACAATGGAATACCTGCTATTCGCGTTTCCTTCGCCCGCCCTTGTAATATTTCTCATCCCTTAGCTCTGACGACATGCCACATAAGAATAAGCATCCTGCTTATTCACAATAAAAAAAAGGATACAAAAGTTTTGCGATTCGTAGAATATTTTGTATGCTATATGGTCACACGATGGGGTCGTTCCTATACCTGTCGCTCGACGGTGCAGCAGGTTATTATATTCTACTCTTGTGTGTGCATTTCTGACAGACTCGGGGCGCTACAGCATCGCAGTACGTAGCAGGGAAATTCGATATCTACCTGTCGATCGCCTTTCGGCGGATCCTCCTTTCATCTCACTCTCGCCGCATTTATTCCTTTCTTCATTATTCCGATGAACAGGGATGAGAAAAAAAACACACACTTTCCGTCCTTCATTTTAAAAATACACTACTATATATTTTATTAGCTGCCAAAAAATTTTTTTCAAAAATAAAAAAGTACGCCAAGTTATGAAAGAATATAGTTCGTCGTTTTTGTATTTTTAACTATTTCAGATTATTTAAATTATGCTTCATTATTGCGTTTAATAATTAGTGAAAAAGTAAAAAAAATGGAATTGAGATTATACACTTCTTGTCCATTATTCCGATGAACAGAGATGAGAAAAAAAAACTCTTCGTCCTTCTCGTTAAAAGTACACTACTATATATTTTATTAGCTCCCAAAATTTTTTTTTCAAAAATAAAAAAGTACGTCAGATAATGAAAGAATATAGCCCGTCGTTTTTGTATTCTTAACTATTTCAGATTATTTAAATTATGCTGAATGATTGCGATTAATAATTAGCAAAAAAGTAAAAAAATAGAATTGTATATACTACCAGAAAAACTCGCCTAAATCTTTTCCCTTCGCGTATCGCGTGTATGGATTCATTTTTCAATTTTTCGTGAACTATATTACACAATCTGTAAATATTCTTGCCTCATTTTTTTATACTACCACGAAATACTGTTTTTGGAGCTATTTAAAATCTGTGCGCATACTTTTTGCTTCTATATACTCGCGCAGTTGCACGATCGAGAATAAAAGAAATAAATAATATGTGTACCATAGAATTTATATAGAATTTATATAGGAACTCATATATCTATACCCATAAACACTATATATTTATGATAAAACAAAAATGTAAATTGTCGAGTCAGATGGGAATTTAGTCGAGGAATCTCATTGGAGCGATCTTGCAATTCACGTGATATTTTTTTTATTCATTCTCTGTTCTCTGCTGGCACGCTTATATATATATATATATATATATATATATATATATATTTCGTTCAAATGGATATTGGACGTAAATAATCAGGACATAATATGTCTATGCCGCGCGCATGTATTTCTCAAATAGAGATCTCGATGTCTGAATATATTCTATTTGAGAGAGCTGCAGAGTGTGTATCGCGCTTTCGCATTCACCTCGTCGCAGGATCGAGAGCAGTGTGCATATAAGAACAAACGCCCATATATATTTAAACAGCATTAAATATTTAAAAAAAAAGATCGTGTATGTAAAAAAATATCGTGCAGTCCTTATCGTGTATTAAATATACATAATGTATATTTAAATTATCATTGAAATTATTATTTCAATATTAGTAATATAATGTGCGGTATAAAATAAGAGATGAGATAAATATTTTATTTCTTGCATATATATGTATATATGTGCCGAATAAAATATATAGTATTATATGAATTATGTCAGTAAATTGATTTTCGCGACGCGGTATCGATATATATGGGATATGTTGAAATTTCTATACATGTTGATGATAATTCGCGCCCCCCGTGCGATTTATGGATTCAATATATAACGATGCCAGCCGGAGGTGCTATACTCTCTGTTATTGCGTTCGGGTTAACGATATATATGTAATAATCTGCTCATCGGTGTGTCGTGTTGATGCGCACCTCAGCATGCAATAAAAGACGCGTTTTTTCCTCGATTCTTTGGCGAGGGTACCATCAGTGCGCGCTGTGTGTCGATCTTCTAATCTTAACGACCGCGATTGGAATATAGTAGGTATTGTATATATGCACATATGTACATTACCGCTCAAAAGTATTTGGCCACTTGGTAAAATAAATTTTGTCAATATTTGATTGAGTGAAACTAATTCATAATTATTTTAACTGCCCGAGAAAAAAAAATTATATTATAATATATAATATAAATATATAGTATATAATATATAATATATAATATAAATTTAAAAACTGCATTATTATTTGTTATGTCTAAAAATTGTTAGTAAATACACGAGAAAAAAAATTATAATATATATTCAGATATAATTATATATCTTATTATATTATATTACTTTTATTTTAATTTAATTTAATTTTCATTAAATTAAATTTAATTTAAATTATATATCTGAATATATATTATAATTTTTTTTCTCGTGTATTTACTAGCAATTTTTAGACATAACAATAATGCAGTTTTTAAATTTTGGACTCATCCATGTGTCCATCTTAATAAATGATTTTTAAAAAATTTATATTGTTTGTAACTTAAACAAAATGCAGGTGGCCGAATACTTTTGAGCGGTGGTGTATATATATATATATATATGTATATGATGTGAATAGTTCGAGTATCGCGATCGGACGGCGCGATCTCGCTTATTTAGCCATCGGCGAAACTTGTTCTCAAACTAAAATTCTGCATATTTTTAAAAAATATATGCTCATCACTCGCTGCGTCTCTATATACTATATGCAATATTTAATGTTTCATCTCCGCGTGCTGCTTAACAAATATATTGTATATTTATCTTAAGGTAGTTCTATAGTTTTATCGATTATTTAGGAATTTGATGAAAATTGGTACAGCCATTCTTTGATACGTTATGCATATGTGTACCAAATTTTAAGAGGTTTCATCACGTAGAAATTGAGATATTTATTGTTTAAAATCCCTATTTTCAGTGCTCTCCCATAATAGCCTGTGTTAAATAATTGCCATTTTCAATCCTAAATATCTTGAAATCTAGATGGTGAACCCTCTTCAAATTTTGCACATCTCTTTATTGTACTTGAAAGAAGCTTCCTCAAGTTTTTTAAAAAAATCCTGAGATTATGAATTTTTTAATTTTCTTACGTACGTAGCAAGTACAGGTCACCTTGGATGACCTTGAATTTTGAGTATATTGTTCTTGAAACAATTTGCAACAACTTTTCTTAATTGATTTAAGCTCTAAAACGGCATGGTATCGAGATAAATTGAAATAAAAAATTTTTATTTGACTGTACCTACACTGAGAAAAAATGTTGGTTGAATCAATAAAATTTCAGTTGATTAAGCCAAAATTTTGTTGAATCAACGAAATTTCACAAAAATTTTTTTCACTGTATAGAACTACCTTAACATTCCAATTAGTGATTTCTTACCTTTTTTTGATGAAATCAGCTTTGTTGAGGGTGGTTCTTGAAGATGAAGCGAATCTGCTGAATTTTCTGCTTAACACGTTCTCCCTGGTCCTTGCACTTTCTTCACTTTTCTTTCTTTCACTTTACACAAGATCCTTGCACTTTCTTCACTTTTCTTTCTTTCACTTTACACACCTCAATATTTTTTGTATTTTTTAAATCAAGTTAAAAAGAGGATCATCGAATTTAGATGGATAATTGGAAATAAGTGACTAATAATTTATGATGAAAAATTAAATTTTTCGATGCAAAAATAATATTCAAAAACTGTTCGTTCGAATTTAATAGCCTTGAAGAAGACTAGGTTTAATATAAATGGAAATTATATTATGGAGAATAAAATAGTGCGATTGAGATTATTTGCATTGATTTCACAGCAATTTCATCGACGCCGATATTTTTATGATGTATATTTCGAAACGATTATTTAAATTAAGAACACTAAAATATTCACTTTTTGTATAAATTAAAATTACACTGGAACTGACACTCGATTAAACTTTTCGAACTTCTATGCGAAATGTATTTCGGTAACGAAGAACTTTGTCAGACCCGACACGTCTTACTCCGACAAGTTATCGCGGTCAACTGATTCCAAATTGAGCCGAAAAATCCGAGCAATTAAGACCATGTTCGGTTTTTCCCTCGATCTCGACCAATCACGATGGAAACAATAATGACCGAGCGATTAGTGAAAATTTGAAATTTTTTTTTTCCTCGTTACGCTCGACGAATTTTCTCTCTTTATTTATCATGTTTACGATCATCGAACAATTCAGGTATATTTGTCCTAGGCCGAGACTCGATCGTAAAACGCCTGAAACATTGAGACAAACGAGAAAATAAAATAATAAATTGTCACCCAATGGAGAGTATCAAAAATAAGCCGAGAAAATTTGGCTTGTTCGAGGTCGTCCAGCCTGATTCATCGAGAATCGAAAATAGAAAAATTTCAAAATTACAAGCAACAATATCTTTTCGTGTCCTCGAAGAAATCGACTTCATAATGGATAATTCCTAAAAATTTTTGCAAGTCATCTCACGCCTATGCATCGACGCGAGTGATTAGAACCCGTGAGAATAAAGATCATCATCTCGTCGCTTATATTATTATTATTATTAGACGAACACGACGAGGCTCGCGATTTATCGATCCTTCAGGCTAACAGGTGAAAGCCGATGATTTTTTATAACTTTTTTTTATTCTTCCCCCTCCCCCTCCCAGCTTTGGCAGCAGATCTTATTACAATAAAATAGTCTAAAAGCGTATATGTACGAAATAAAAAGTAAAGCAATGAATTCGAGTGAGAATTCGAGAACAGGTGTGTGCTAGGTAAAAAAAATGTGCTAGGCACAGCAATGTGAAAAAAAACTGTGATTTTCGTATACGCATATATATATACTGTACTTATATAGAAATTTATATTTACTGTACATATAAAAAAAATTTTATATACTGTACTTATATAGACATTTATATATACTGTACTTATATAGAAATTTATATATATTGTACTTATATAGAAATTTATATATACTGTACTTATTATAGAAATTTATATTTACTGTACTTATATAGAAATTTATATTTACTGTACTTATATAAAAATTTATATATATTGTACTTATATTGAAAT
This sequence comes from Cremastinae sp. A BG-2022a, assembly GCA_030522545.1. Classification (NCBI taxonomy): domain Eukaryota; kingdom Metazoa; phylum Arthropoda; class Insecta; order Hymenoptera; family Ichneumonidae; species Cremastinae sp. A BG-2022a. The sequence continues at coordinate 17,982 of JAPYYW010001350.1, read as the reverse complement.
TTATATATACTGTACTTATATAGAAATTTATATTTACTGTACATATAAAAAAAATTATATATACTGTACTTATATAAAAATTTATATATACTGTAGTTATATAAAAATTTCTATATATTGTACTTATATAGAAATATGTATATACTGTACTTATATATAATTTATATATACAGTATATACACGGAATATATATAATATAGATATATGTAATAGCTGAATGAAGCAGGTACGAAGCAGAGCCCTGCGGGAGAGTGGGTTCTCACATCAGCAGGGGATGCTGCCGAACGCGAGAATATTCTAGACCACCTTGCGGTCACTCACCATGGGAAATAAAAATCTCTCGCTCTCACTTTTCTCATCCAGGACGAAAATTTTGACATTCCTTTGCCAAAAAGTATCCTGCTTCTCAATGTACAGCGCGTGAGAACAGGATACAATAAAACTTTGCTTGAATAATCTTCGAGAAAATTCCCACACGCGGAAAAGAGATCACTTTGAGTTATTTCATTCAACTTTTTCTCTAGAAATAAAAGTTTGTACATACATATATATAAAGTATAATAAGTTGAAGAATAAAATACGATTTTTTAAAAATTGTTTTCATTCATTCGTAATTTTTCTCACCCCCTTAATATCTTTAATCCATTGTATATAGGGATAAGAAAATTTATTTTTAATAATGGAAAAAATTATTTATTCTTAAAGAATATATCCGGTATACATATACTTATATATACTATATATTATATAATTATAGTATATATTTGTACCATTTACTATATAGTATATATTAAATAGTATCGTTAATATACTATACATTATACACTAATATATATTATATAGCAGTGTTATATACTATATAATATAATAAGAGAAGAAAAAGATAAAAAATATTTTCTTCATATTGCTGAAGTCTCACCTCATCTCTGGCTCGTTTCCGAGATAAAAATCTAGCGTTACTTTATGAGCTGCGGGCGCTTCTTTATATGGGTCCCCATAGAATTTTGTTTCGCATTGAAAAAAAAGAGAGCGTGAAAAAAATATTCTCGCGTGTGGAGAGAAGTGAGAAAATCTATGGTTATGTATATAATATTTTATTTCTTTCTTGTATCATTCTTCGGCTTATACACACACTCCGCTTATTCCCGCCGATACGATATTTATTCTCGAATTCTCGCGCCTATGTACGTTATACCCTGTTCGCGACAAAATAAGGCGTTGACAGAGCCGAGCTGATTTTTTTTTCACTTCATTCCTATTTTTTTTTCCTTCATTTTTTTTTTCGTCTCCGCACGTTTCGTGCATGTTCTCTGCCATGGCCCGCGCGATGACCATCGCGACTCAAAGAATATAACACGCGCGCACCCCACTTCACCGGGAATTCCCCGCAGCCGCCACCGTTGCTGAAAATCGATACGAAATCTTTGTTTAACCTTTTTTTTTTTCTTCAGTTTCCGCGAGCGAGACCCCTCGACGAGAAATAACTTCTTACCTGCCGGCCCATTGTGCATCATCGTTTACTATTCCCACACTCAAAAACAAAATTTGGTTGATTCAACAAAATTTTTTTTTTTTCGATACGTTCAACGATATTATTTTGCAAATTGAACTTAATTCTTGGTTGATTTAACTCAATTTTCATTATTTCAATTAAACAAGTGTTGTTTCGACGATATATTTTCAACTAAATATTTTTCAACTAAATATTTTTCAACTAAATCTGCTCTCAGTGCATAAAAATAAAAGCAGAGAGTAGAGTGTATGCCAGCGGACGGAAATACAATACGATGTTGCACGCTCCGACCATCGAATCGCAATTGTAAATTTTTTTATTTGTTTAATACGGAAAAATTCATATATCGCTGTTTATCAAACGTGCAGTCTTTTGTAGAAAATTCAACGCTCTACGAAAAAGTTCTCTTGTGAATTTTTCGTTTATCTCACCAATTCAAAGATATTTGAGCTCAAAGTTTAAAGAATTACAAAAATCATTATTTTAGCATCATAAATCACTAAAAGTAGTAAGCATTATAAAATGGGCAATAAATTTTTTGTAGAAAATTTTAACACTGAACTTTAGATACGAATATCTTCTTCTGATCGATTAAACATAAAATACTGTTTTTGAAGATAAGTTAATGTTAAAATTTGAAAAAAATGCATTATAACCGATTAATATATATTATTTTTTATTTATTCAAATTAAAATTTAAATATAGTATTTAAAATATCTCTAGCATGAGTGACAGCAAGGCACGCGTTGATAGAGCTCAATAAATAATTAATAAATAAAATACGAAGAGAAATATAGGAAGAGAGAAAAAAAACAAACTCATGCGACTATAATGATATGCGGGAGATGAGCATTTTGCTGGTGCCCCGTATATTTCGCCCTTATATTAATAAACACCATTTTTATAGACACATACTAATAATATACGTTGTGACAAGAAAACATTGCAGCGATGAAAAGTGCATCAGTGGCGCCACGAATAATGGCCAATGAATTTATTGTTTTTTTATTTTTTTTTATTATTTAATTTTTTTATTTTAATTTTTTTTATTTTTATCGAGTGATGCTCGGGCAGCAGCAGGTTACTTTGGTGCATGCAAAGTATGCGGGGCGCGGGATGCCACGGCGAATTCCTTCGATTCCTTTCGCTACTACCGCGCGTGTTTAGCTCTCGCGCGACCCAATTACGAGACGAAATATATAACGCACTATATATATATATATATATACACACACACACCATCTCCGCCCGGGAGAATGTTTCTTTCTCCGCTTTCTGCGCAATACATATATAGTATATAACTATATATATTCCCTACTTCTCTTTGCATTTATATATAATACGCGTGTACACAAATTCTGACTCATGCCGCCAGATTACGAAGCCATTTTTTACATACGCGCATATTTTTCATTCTTTTACTTTATATATATATATAAATATGTGTATTCATATAGTATTATATACTTTTTATATGCACTTTTTATATACAAATGTATATTTATATATTATTATATACTTTTTATATACATATGTATATAGTATTATATATTTTTTGTATACATATATGTATATATTTACATCACTGAAAACAAAATTTGGTTGATTCAACAAAATATTTGTTTCAATACGTTCAACGATATTATTTTGCGAATTGAACGAAATTCTTGGTTGATTTAACTAAAGTTTTATTATTTCAAATAAAGAATAAGGGTTGTTTCGACGAAATATTTTCAACAAAATATTTTTCAACTAAATCTGTTCTCAGTGTAGTTTATTATGTATTTATTATGTAGTTTATTATTATTATGTATGTATATACCGTATACAACATAATAAGTTATCGAGAGTCGATACTTTTTTGTTTTTTTTTTAAATTTAATATATATAGAGGTCAAATTATTTATTTCGGTGTTGCGCGTTCGTAATAATGACGAACATACGTAGTAGACGTTAAATTTTCGTAACTCGGCTCTAACAACGCGAGAGAATTGCGTGATCGTAATTAAGAATCATTGTTAATGAGACGCAAGATCGATAATTAATGGGTCAAAGGGCTATTGAAGTCTGCTGATGATTTTCATACGGTATGGAACCATAATCGATAAATACGAATGAGGTACATTTATTATTATCGGGTGAAAATATAAATAACCATTTTGCAACACGCATCGGGCTTAAAATGTATATATATATATATTACATTCAGCCCCGATATATGTAGTATGTAATTATGAAAATTCATAATTGATGCGTGATGAAATACACGCGATGTGTAAGTTTTATTGTAATGACTTTTTGAAAATTCATCATTTCAGTCGTTTCGTATCTTCAAGGATGTATGAGCAATATTTTTTTAAAATATGAGAAGTTGATAAATTTTTGATATTTTGTTCTTAAACATATGAAAAAATATTGTACCAAATTTTAAATCGTTTTACTGAATAGTTTAAGAATGATAAAACTCTAAAGTTATTGTTGAAATTTAACATTTTGTTTATTCTTATGGAGATTTCGTAAATTTACACTAAATAAATATTTTAAAAATATGAAATTCTTACAATTTTTAAAAAATATATTCATCGTAATGTTCATATATTTTGTATAGAGAATAATTTCAAAAAGTGTTACTAAATTTTTAAAAAATGTAATTGTCTTACCAATAAAAACATGTTTAAATTATAATTAAAATCTGCTGTTAATTTATTAATTAGTATATTATTAATTAATTATTATATATATAATTAATTTACTATAATTAATTAATTAATTAATTAATTTAACTTGCCTATTCTCAAACAAAGACTCAAAGATTGCCAAATTTTTGGCAAAAGCCATAGTTTCAAAAAATTTAAAGTCATCATCAAGAATTACACTTTTTCCCTGGGATTTTCTGTCCCATGGATCCTTAGAATGAAATCAAAGGTGAAAATGAGAGAAATGAGAAAAAAAAAGGAGAGTGCGACGGTCGCCGCCGCGGTTGGAGTAGGATTTAAAAGAGCGTACAGGATGAGAAGTAAATGGTCGAGATTAAGTGTATCTCGGTCTTATCTGATAGCTCGCTCGAGATAAGAGTAATTTGTGATTCAAGAATTCTAAACCGGGCTTGTAGCATTAAATTCTTACAAGGATATCTCTGGCGCCATGTTAAACACAAAGGAACACCATCAGCATATCCGAGAAATAAAAGCATCAGGATGGGGAAAGAAATGGGGAGGGAGGGAGGGGGGGGGAAGGCTAATATAGGGCCATGGAAATAATCGAGTGAGACTCTGCTGTGGAAAAAGGGATAACGTATACACTCTACACAATATATTGAGAAACTTATATGTTCCCGGCGATGGTGTGTGCCGCCGTGGCTCGATAATTAATTACTAATTAGAAGCCAGCGTCAGCAACCCCGCGCAAGTGTCCAACCTCTCGAGCGACACCTATTCTCACTTTCATTTTTATTTTTTTTATTATTCCTATTATCATCTCAATTGTCATATCGCTTTATTATATTGATACTCACGCGTGATTCTTTTTTTTAATTCTTTTGTTTCTATATATACGAACAAAAAGAATAAAAAAATAAATACGCAGGTATTTATTAATTTTAATCATTTATAGATTTATTTTTATTTTTATTTTTATTTATAAAAAATATATATATAAATGTATATATATAATATATATCGCATTATTTTTATATACGTGCATATATACAGTGCACGCCACTTGAAGTGGGACAGTTTAAATGGTGAGTGCTACGGAAACTGTCCCACTTCAAGTGGCGTGCACTGTATATATGTACGCATTTTTTACACACTGCGTATACATTTCAAAAATTAATAATCTTTTTTTTTTCCTTTCTTTATTCCCATTTTGTTTTTGTTGCTTTTTTCTCTCTTTCTCTCTCTCTCTCTTGCACTCGTTGATCTTTTTTCCCGCTATTTTTTCTCTCTCGCTTTTCTTATTCTTTTCTCTGTCCGTTATCCCGAGGCTCCGATCGAGACTTCTCGATCGCGGGGAGATACGATCGTTTTCGATACAGCACGCCCGCACACTCGGACATTTATAAAGGCCCGTTGCTCGGAGTAAAAAACGGGAATAAAAAGAAGCGAAAAAATGCTGTGAGAGCAACAGAGAGAGAGAGAGAGAGAGAGAGAGAGAGAGAGAGAGAGAGAGAGGGAAAAGGCCCCGCGGACGAACGACCTCGACTTTCCAAAGTTCTCGATTCTTATCGACCGAATCGTTATTCCTCAAGCGCGGGGAGCGCAGAGAGAGCATTTCTTTCTCTGCCCGCGTCTCTCGTTTTCTCGGATCAGCTCTTCCTGGTCCCTGGCGTATACGAGCCCCGATATCAGCAGAATAATGCTCTATAAGGTCATTTGTCGAAAACCTCTCCTCTCTCGTCGCGAAAAAAGAATTAAACCTTTTTTTTTTACCTTTCGCTCACTTCGCTCGCTCGAGCGACTATCGCCCGATTTATCGGCTCTTTATCATTTTTACAACTTTTTTTTTTATAATGTTATAATTTTTTATAAGCCATGGCAATGTTTTTTAATTTTCGTTGATATTTACCTGCATCGATTACGAGGGAATATTTTTATGCATTTTTTGTAATTATTGTATTGATGAAATATTGAAAAAAAGGAAAAGAATGGAAATAAAAGAGAGAAAGTGAGAGGCGATGAGTAATATCTTTTTACAAAGATAAAATATAATATGGATATTACGATGAGACGTTGTGTTTCTCTATTCTCTGATTCACTTTTTTCTCCTGATTTGATTTCTCGCGCGAACAATAAATTCCGCGAGATCATTCGTTCGGGACCTTGACTCCGATACTCCGGTGCAGCATCCGTATTGTATCGTGCACGATATACTGAATATTTTAAATTATTATTATGCGATTGAAAAAAAAAGAAAACGATGAAATTGAGATGTGAATAAAAGAATCGTAATAATCTGGGAGTATGACTATGATGGAATTTGCATCTGAATCAAGGCTTGAGAAGAAAAAGCATCGTGTGAAAGGAAAAATCATCATCTGAAGAAATTATTTGAAAAATAATTATTATGATGAGCATATATAAGAATAATCTTTGACTCATTTTTTTTGACAGAATACCTTCAACTTGTCTAAAAATATGATGAAAATTTCAAGAGGGTGTTTTTTTTGTTTTAGAAAAAATAAAATGTAATCATTTCAAATGTTTGGACACGTGCCAAAAGTTTCGTAAGTTTGTGTCCACAAAAATTGGAAACTAGACGATGGATTGACTTGAAATTTTTACTAGATATTGCATTTTAACAGAATATTGTTTATATATATATACTTTTTATTTCGAAATTGCAGCCGAAATGGAACATTTGAAAAAATTTGACGAATGATAATCTTCAAGACGTGATAACTTTTTAAATAATTGATGTATTAACGTAATTCTAATACTATTCTCGTCATTTTCCTAAAATCTTTCAAAATCACTCTTAATAAAGTTGATTTCGTCAAATGAAAGTGAATTCGTCAACCAATTCATATTGAACAAGCCAAAAATCTGATATTTAGATCGTTTTTTGAATTTTTCAATATGAATTCTTGAATTTCATCCCGAATAAGTAGGATTTTCGTAATCTACAGGAAATTTTCGATCAAATGGGCTTCTAAAACGGAGAAAAAAAAATTCAAAAATTTTTGCGAATATTTTTGAAGGTATACTTCCATTTTTTCAAAAATCTTCAAGGCGTCATAACTTTTCAAAAAATCAATGAAATAACATAATTCCAACGCTATTCGCTTAATTTTACAAAAATCTTTAAAAATCCCCCGTAATAAAGTTGATTTCATCATGAGAAAGGAAAGACATCGCAAGTTAAAATTTTCATGGGTTACCCACCATAATTCACAAAATTTTATGAAATTTTTTTTTCATACTTAACATATCCTATTCGATCAGAAATTACCCTTAGATAACCAAAATGCTAATCATTCGAAACTTAATCCCAGAATTCATACAAATAAAAAATCCAAAAAACTGAATTTTAGATAACTTTTTAGCTAACCGCGAATAATTAAAATTTTAATTAACAGTCTAAATTTCGCGACAACCGCCACTACAACCTGCTAACATGTCACACGAAAAAAAAAACGAATGCAGAATAAATAATGCGTATTTTAGCACTTGGAATATGAGCAGGAAACGCCTTTAGCATCTGAGCCGGACGTTCGGCAGGATATCGGAAGCCCTGGAATGCTTTTCGGACAATTGACAAAACGACGAGTGTAATATTACACTTGGCACTTTGGCTGAGATGAGAGAAAGAGAGAGAGAGAGAAAGAGAGGGAGAGAGAGAGAGAGGGGGAGAGAGTTATCGAGGCCCGAGGCAGTGCGCGAAACAGGTGAAGGCACCTGCACAGCACAAGCTGTATATGTGTTGCTCGCCGATCGCGCAAGAGAAACGCAGAATCGAGAGCCAGCCGCTGGGCCACGTTTCTCGGGCTTCTTCTTCTCCTTCTTATTCTCATTCTGTTTTTTTTTTTCATTCCGCATATAGTATTTTTTTTTGTTTTTTTTGTTTTTTTCATTTGATTTTTATTTTCTTCTCTCTATCTCCGTCTTTTTCTCCGAGCAGGTGTATTTCCCCGTCGTATGCTAATTGGGACAGACTTGGCAGTCTCTTTTCAATTCTTTTTTTTTCAACTCGAGACCGCTCGGCCAAGATTTAACGAGCAAGAAACCCTTCAACCCTTTATTTCGACCTTTCGTATATTCGTACTCCCGCGCTCACTCTCTCTCTCGCCCCGACATTATTCTTCAGTTTTCTCCGTCATCAGCATTGCTTTTTTCATTGTTCGCATCTTCGCTCAACTTTTGTATACGTATATTTCAAAATATGTAATAAGAAATTTGAGTGTACGATTGAGAATAAAAGCAATGATTTTGAAAAATTGAATAAATAAGCGAAAGAATATATATATAAGGTGCTATATATGTATATTAATGCGAAAAGAAAAGAGAAAATGGTACAAGAATGGGAAGAATTTTGTTGAGGCGCGTGTTGGGTGGACAGGAGGTCAGGATATGCTTTTTCGAGCGGCCAAATACGAGAAAGAATGCGCAAAAAAAAAAATCAAAAATGAAGCAAAACAGGAAGAAAAAGAAAAGAAGAAGGAACGAGTGTGGAGATGATAAAAGGAAAAGAAAAAAAGGCGGCGCAGGTTGAGATTACTCGCGCGCGGGCTTCGGAAGAGAAAAAACGAGGAAGAGAGAGAGAGGTAGAGAGTGGATTTCTGCGACGACGAAGACGACCGGCGAGGAATAAGACGAGGCGAAAGAGCTGGAGGCGAAACTCCGTGGTCCAGAGCTGAACTCTCATGACCCCGTTGTGCTCACCCACACCCGGTTTTCTACCAGTTCTTCCTCGCCGTCTTCTCCGCTGCTGCTTATATTCTCCTCCTTGCCATCCTCTCGCTCCTTTATTTCTCTTCTTCTTCTTTTCTTCTTCGTCTCCATCTTCTTCTCCACAAGCAATCCTGCATGGCTCCCCGACTATTTTTATTCAATCTTGCTAAATATCGACGATCATCATCAACCTGCTCGTATATATATTTATTTTTTAATGCAGTGTGTATTGTATACTATGTAAGAATATATAGGATATCCTGAAAAGGATGTCTGTCAATAATTTCGATTAGGAGAAAAATTTATCAATTTGGGATCAAACGGTTGGAACGGGTCACAGTTACAAAATTCAGCATTTGAAAACATGACTTTATTGAACATTTTAATGGAAATAATTGTAAATTTATGTATGAAAGTGTTTGGAAGTAATTGAAAATGATTGAGAATTGGATTTTTGACATTTAGTAGATCCGAGAACAGAAATTCTTGCCCTTATTTTCAAAAAGCAATTGTTTTACACATAATGAATCTTTCTAAAAACTATTTTTTATATTTTCCTTTAAATATTGTTAAACCTGTATGACAAAGAAAATTTCGAGGTTTGTTAGAGTCTTTTGTATTAAGTATATTGTGGTGTATAAGTCAAGATGCACCTTGTACAGCAAATTTACAGCAAACAAGGAAAAAAAAGAATAAATAAATAAATAAATAAATTAAGAGAAATAGAGAAGTAGTTGTACTTATAACGATATAGGGATATGCCAATAATAAGCCATAATAATGCCAATAATATACATAGATACCCTTACGTACATGAATTAACCCTAGAACCCTACACAGGGGTTTCCCAAACCCCAAAAAATTGTTACGATTTTGGAATTTCGAAAGTTTTGCTTTTTCAATTGCATTTTTCTCAGCAAAAATTAAAGATTAGAACGATGAAACGAAAAAAAATCTCTGTACGATAAATACAGATAAATACTTCGATTTGAAGTGTTGGGGTAATCGTAACCCCACAGTGGGGTTTATTTTTGACACAGATAGTGTGGAGTCCTATGGTGAATAGAGACTATCGATCGACTATATGTAAAAAATATAATAAATGCTATATATAAAGTGAATCAGCACTCTGAGACTTTTTTAAAATAATAAATAATTGTATATAAATGTATAAATAATTGTTTAGTTCATTTTTTGGTGCGGTATTATCGTTGAAGAATTTTCGCGTGCGCCTTGTCGTTTCTCGAGGCAGCAACACAGAGTGCGTCTCGTTTTATGAGAATTTTAGCCCCGAGGCGACGTGACAGTGTCATGGTTAACGTGCGCGAGATTCAAAGTTTATATACGAGGAAACGACTGAGCCGAGAAACAAGTGCGAAACGCGAGGAAAAAAAGTAATAAAATAAGAATGAAAAAAAAAAAATAAAAAACAAGAATAAAGGGAAAAGTGACGTGAGAGAAGTTCGCAATCCCGTGTTCTCTCGAGCGTCACGTAGAATCGTGTTGAAAACAAGAAAAAAACAACACGAGACAAAAAAATTGATCGAAATTAATTTTCGCTCGCGAGCATGCATCCCTTCGAGCTTTCTCAAAATGTATATATAATATTTTACACGTAATGTATAGAAATTATCGTTTATTTTTTGTGCAAATCGTAAAAAAATATTATTTAAAATCTCCCAAAATAATATTCTAAAAATATTTCAGCCAACATGAGTGAGCATATACGTATATTTTAGTATATATATGTAAATATATACACGTTACACGTAACGTAGAAATTATCGTTTATTTTTAGTGCAAATCGTAAAAAAATATTATTTAAAATTTCCCAAAATAATATTCTAAAAATATTCCAATCAACATGTATGAGTATATACGTATATTTTAGTATATATATGTAAATATATATACGTTACACGTAACGTAGAAATTATCGTTTATTTTTAGTGCAAATCGTGAAAAATATTATTTAAAATCTTCCAAAATAATATTCTAAAAATATTTCAATCAACAAGTATGAGTATATACGTATATTTTAGTATATATGTGTTAATATATACACGTTACACGTAAAGTAGAAATTATCGTTTATTTTTATTGCAAATCGTGAAAAATATTATTTAAAATCTCCCAAAATAATATTCTAAAAATATTTCAACCAGCATGTATGAGTATATACGTATATTTTGGTATATATATGTAAATATATATGTCTGTTCGTTTTTTGTTCTCAAAGAATAAATGCATAAAAGTACACTTACGGATAATACAACGAGAGAGGCTGACAGTTTGAACCGTTGAAGCTTTATAAATCTGAACGGCGATTCCCCTGGCGAGAGAGCTCGCGCGCTGAGAATCCATTACCCACCGCCGCCGCCGCGCGAGTATACCCGCCTCGCGCACGGACGAATAAATTTCCATAATATTTGGCAGGTTGACACGCCTCTGAGCAGTTTTTCGAAAGCTTCGGGCTCACCGTGTACTTTTTATTCGTATACATTTATAAGTGCACTCACAATACATATATATATATATTTTTTAAATATATATATCCTTTCAATAATCGATCGAAGTATATTTTCTGCAATTTTCAATGCACTTTTTATCGTAAAAGAATTAAAATTAGCACAATTAATATATTTGCTATATATATATTTATATATTATATATATGTAATTATTACATAATATTTATATGTAATTTATATGTAAAGCTTCCGGCTCACCGTGTACTTTTTATTCGTATACATTTATAAGTGCACTCACAATACACATATGTATTTTTTTTATATATATATCCTTTCAATAATCGATCGAAGTATATTCTGCAATTTTCAATGCACTTTTTATCGTAAAAGAATTAAAATTAGCACAATTAATATATTTGCTATATATATATTTATATGTAATGTAGCAATGAAAACAGATATAGCATCTTCAAGAAAAATATAAAGAAACTCGATGAGTCGCGCTCGCGGACCGCCGCGAGACACATATGCATCGTTGGCGCGGTGCATCGTTGCATTTTTTATTGTACGTTGCGAACAATCGAAAAATAACGTGTACGAGCGCACTCGTGCTTCTTTTTTATTTAACTCCTTCTTCTAATTATTATTATTTTTATTATTCTTATTATTATTATTTTTATGTAATTTCTTCTTCTATTTATTATTTTTTTAATTATTCTTATTATTATATTTTTCTATTGTTGCGTGCATCGTTTGTTTATTTCTCTATAATTTATAATCTCGTCGCGCAGCAAACTTACTGTGTATAAACTTTTGATGATGAAGACACACGAGGGTTAACTCGTCGCATTATTCCTCATCATCAGCTTTATATTTTATTATTCTTGGTAGTGTGTGTGCAACAATTATATTATGAAACACGTGGTAGATTTATCGCGTTCCCGGGAGTTTTTATTGTGCTCGTTTGACCGTGATCGATCGAATTTCGCCTCGCCAATTTACTTACAGTCATTTCATTTCTTTATGAACAACTAGCAGGTTATAATGGCACTTTTATAATGTAATTAAAAAATTAATTCAAAATTCTGTTTTTTGGATTGTTTAATATGTATTCTTGGATTGCGACTTGAATAATTAGCATTTTTGATGTCTATGGGAAATTTCCGATCAAATAGTTACTAAAAGTTGAGAAAAAAAAAATTTCAACAAATTTGGTGAGTCACACTGGGTGTTGGAGACCCATGAAAAATTCAACTTGCGATATCTTTCCTTTCTCATGACGAAATTTACTAAGGGTGATTTTTAAAGGTTTTTGTAAAACGAAGCGAATGGCGTTGGAATTATGTTATTTCATCGATTTTTTTAAAAGTTATGACGCCTTTTTGATTTTGATTTTTTTTTTCGATTTCAAGACCTTATTCGATCGGAAATTTCCCGTAGGTAACGAAAATACTACTTACTCGGAGCGAAATTCAAGAATTCATATAGAAAAATTGAAAAAACTGATCCAAAATCCAGTTTTTTGAATTATTTAATATGAATTTGTGGATTTCGTCTCGAATAAGTAGCCTTTTCGTTATCTATAAAAAATTCTGTCCAGCTACTGGGACGTTTACTTTATACACACTATATATTATATATATGATAAATTTTATATAATAATGCAGCGTTGAAAAATAAAGTGAAGAAGCGCTAATATGTTTTTCGCTGTTGCCTATCGTTCATCTTAGATGATCTCGCCATTGTATAGTTATTGTATCGAGAAAATCATTGCGGAAATAAAAGAAGAATATAGTAACAAGGGGCGCATGCACGACTATCCGGGATCGTTAAAATCTCAAAAGTATTCGCTTTATGTATCGCGGGGAATCCAATTTTGTACACGGCGCGGGTGAAATGCGAATACAAAGAGAGTCGCATTGTTTGAAAAATGAGGGAATAGTATAAGGCGAATGAATGAATAAGAAAAATAAGCTGGTCGCCGATAGAGCTGGGCAAAATTGGAATGGAGGCGAATGGAAAGCGCGCCGGGGGGAAGAAAAGATTTGTGCAAGTGATCTGCTTGCGGGAGGATCTGCTGCTGTTAGCTCGCTCTTGTTCCGTATCTAATTCTCTTCGGAAGTTTATCTTGCCGGGGAAATCATTGCGCAGAGAAAGAGAGAGAGAGAGCGCGAATTGTATTCCGGAGCTTACTTAAGAATTTATGGGACAGACAATCCAAGCAAAAAGTATTTTAATTCTTGATGTTAAATTTGTAAAATATGTAGACTCTCTGGCTTTTGCCAAAAAATTGACAATTTTTTGGGTCTTTGATTATCTCTTAGTAACTGAAGCATGTTTTAACAATATTAAGTTTGTAAAATCTAGAATCTTACTTAAGAATTTATGGGACAGACAATCCAAGCAAAAAGTATTAATTCTTGATGTTAAATTTGTA
>JAPYYW010001349.1:0-41347 GCA_030522545.1 Cremastinae sp. A BG-2022a | reverse complement strand
CAACATATGTGAAAACCGAATCGAAATATCAATTTTTCTGGCTGAAATGTTGAAAAATTCAAGTGTAACGCTTCAATTGGACGTCGCTGTATATATTCGGCTCCGCAACTGAGTCTTCCAGATGGATCCTCTCTCCCTTTCTCTCTCTATCTCGTCCGCCCTTTTTCTTTATGGATTCGCGCGCGTTCAGGTAAAAAAAACGAAAAGAGTTTGTGCTTCTTCTGCCGAGCGAAATTCGAGATCCCCGCGCTGGTAGGCGCGATGCGAAATATGAGGAAGAGTCTGAGGCTAGCGTTAGAAGAGACAACGAGCGAAAATAAAACCATTCGAAAAAATAAACAAGAAAAAAAACGAATGATAATGCTTAAAGCATATTCTACCTTGAATTCGTTTTCATAAATCTTTAGCAACATTTTTAAAATTACAATAAACAAATATACATTGGAATTCCTTCTCTAATATAATTCACAAATTTTGATTTTTCTAATAAACATTTAAAAAATTTTATCATTCTTAGAAAATACATATTTAAAAAATGATGCAACATTTTTTGTGAAATATTTAATAAATGCATGTCGTAATTCTGGAACGATATTTTGTCTCACTGTTGCATATAACATTATAAAAATCAACACGGACGCATGAACGTGATCATTCAAAAAATGGGCATTAAATACATTTTAATTAAGATCAATAGCGAGGGTATATTGCGAGCTCATAAAATCGTGTTTTACAATAGCGAGCATATTGTATAGTATTATTTTATAATTAATGCATGCACGCAACTGAGAGTGCGTTACATATAAAAATGGTCAATAATGTATGATTCGAATATTTGGAATAAAAAAACCTGGAAAAAATTTGATTACACACTCCCCGATGCGTGTACGAATCGTTTATAAAATATTTTAATTTGATTTGTTCGATCGGGCATATGTTTCGTATGAATTCTATACGGTCTTCCAGGCACGTATGAATGTACGAACGAACAAATGCACTTGTGCATACTCGGCCGATTGCTCCGCAGCGAGATGCTTTTGTTTTATCAACTTGTAATATTATACAGTTTTCACCTTCCGGGTTACAATTTCGGGTGGAATTTTATATTTCGTTCCAAATTTATGGCTTATTGCATGGCAATAAAATAACAAAAATCACCAATGAAGTTCGGTGAAAAAGAAATATTCAAAATGAATAAAAAGCATATTTACAAATTTGCATGAACGAACGATGGAAAATAACAGATTTTCGAACGGGGAATTATCGTATTCTCATGCATGCAACAAAATGAAGAGCCTGGTAGGAAAAAAAGGTATATAAATAAATCTAGAAACGCAAATTGGAGATATTTGATTGAAAAAAAACTGCATCGGGAATGACGGAGCGCCAATTCCAACAGAACGAATTCCGGTCATTCGCGAATATAAAAGCCATTCGTTAGAGAGGAGAAAAAGAAAGAGGTCGTCCGAAGAGTAAAGAGCCTGCGGCTGGGGAATATCCGTACTGGTCTAACGCGTTCCACGAACGATTGGCCTGTCGATGGTTTTCCGAGAACGGAAAAGAAACGACGAGAGCAGAGAGTAAAATTGAAAAAAATACAGAGAAAAAAAAGACTAGAAACGAAGAGGTATGATTGCTGGAACGTAATATTCGCGTGAAAAAAATGTAACTATGGAAAAAACCATCAAATCTATAAGTTAACGTTGAGAATTGACGTGAAAAATCTGGGACAATGAGTAAATTTTTCTTATTGCTAACATTCAATATTTATTACTCTTCCGGTTTTTCTCCTTCGAAGTCGTTTCATTTATATTCTCTATTTTTCGATTATTCATTTGCTTACCATTTTATTTTGTTTTTAATATATTCGTAGCCGCGAAAAATATTAGATGCTTCTTGTACAGTTTTTTTTTCTCTGTAACTCTTCTACACTCAAATAAAATTATCTTCACTCTTTTTCAAATTTATGAACAGATACAACTTTGTAATATTATTTACTTCAATTATTTTTTTGACGTATCATTTAATATTTTGTTGCTTAACTAAATCTTTCCTTCTCCTCTTTCATTGGTCAATCTCTCTATCCCTTTGTTATCACCAGTTCTTTTTAAAAAAAAAAAGAAAAATGAGCGATGCAAAAAACTAATGGTTTTCATTCTCTCTGGACGAGCGCGTCACGCAACGCGACGGTATTTTCCGAGCGT
This sequence comes from Cremastinae sp. A BG-2022a, assembly GCA_030522545.1. NCBI lineage: Eukaryota > Metazoa > Arthropoda > Insecta > Hymenoptera > Ichneumonidae > Cremastinae sp. A BG-2022a. Next base: position 39,143 of record JAPYYW010001349.1, on the reverse strand, counting down.
AAACGAAAGCTCGTGGTTTATTTGCATACATGTGAGCGAAGCGTGTATATCGATTAGAATCGATACGAGAATCCAAACGCGCTTGGATTTCTATGCAAATCATAACGAGCGTTGAAAAAAGCGCGTGTTTCACTATTTCTCGTACGTGCGGAGAAAGAAAAGAGGAGAATAAAAAAAGAGGGGAAAAAAAGTTATTCGCGTTCGGAAATTAACGAGAGACTGCGGTTGATCGGAACTGATGGCTCGGCTTTTTTCCCTTCTTTGCCAGAATTACTGCGTCGAAACGAGTAAAAAGGCAGAATCCAAGAGTAAAGAAAATAAAGACGAGATTTGGGAGAAAAAAATTAAAAGGGTTGAAGCAGGAGGTTGCCAGCGGAAAAATAAGAGCGCACTTGTTTCCGAACATCAGGGACAAAAATGTTCGTTCTCTTTTATTTTTATGCCCGACATCGCCATCAGTTTTTATTTCCGAAAATAATTTTTCTCGTTGGAAATAAAATATTGCTCAAAACCGAAAACTATTAATTTTAACGTCTCATCTCTTTTTTTTCGAATTCCTAAAATTTAAGATTATACATTAATTTTTTTTTATAACCAACTGTACAAAATGTAATAAAATACAATAAATTTTGAAAAATATATACATTGATAGAAGAATACATTACAAGCTATAAGAGTGTTTGTTTTTTAAAAAAATTCGTTTTATAAAAAAATCTCCAGGTGCAGATGAAGGAGTTCAAGAAATAAATAAATAATGCAAAAAAAGTCTCTTGATCGAGATGAAGAGATCGGTAGGAGAAAAAAGATTTTTTTTTTCTGGAAAAAAAAGCGACTAAAAGGAGGAAATGGGAGAAACGAGGAGTGATCAAGTACCGCCAAGGATAATAAGGTCGACGAATATAAATCGTCGACTCTTTGCCTCTCACAATGTACAGAGAGTAACAACTGGAACACGGACTGTGTGTGTCTCGCCGTGTGCAGAATACAAAGATTTTCAGGACCGCCCTTTTCTCTCTTTCTCTCTCTCTCTCTCTTTTCCTCGCTTCCACCCTTTCTCCTTTTCCACCCCGTCTCTTTTTTTCCATCCCCCGTACTCTTTCTCTTTTTCGTAGGAATAAGGAAACGGCGAGAGAGTTACAGCCAATTTAGAAATGGTCCTCGTAATTAAAGGAAAACCGTGAGCGCGTGTCTGCGAGTTTCGGTGTCTCGCCCCGTTCGCTCCCCCATCCGCGACTCGTTCCACTTAGCGACGTAACCAGATCCCGGCACGAATGACCGGGAGTGCAGAATAAAAAGAGGAAAATAGCAGAAGGGGAAAAACTACGGATACTTATTCGCGACTGTCGATAGCGAAGGGAATTTGTACAATGAGAAGAAGGGCACAAAGTGTGCACGGAGAGAACAAGACTAGCATATTTCTGCGCCAGCAATTTCGCGATACACCTTTGGGTCTTTTCTCTCTCTATTATTTCTTCCTCGCTGCTTCGATCTTCGTCGTTTGCCTCAAAGGTTAACCGTGGCGATAAGAACCCACGAGCAGTATCTTTAAGCGACTTCAAAGCGATTCTCAACCGTTAAAGGAACAACGAATCCTCAGATAAAATTCGCTGTCAGAGTGCACACAAAGAAATCTCCCTTATTTTATCCTTTCTCTTGTTCGTTAGGACTTTATTCAAGTCTCTTCCTTTTCTTCGTTCCAGGTAACTCGAATTTAACTCTTTTATAACTGCATGGTGTAATTATGATATTTTATATTTAATTAGAATATTTTATTTGTACACTATATATAGGCAAACTATATTCTCTTCTTTCTTTCTTCTCTTCAAAAGGCACACCTTAAGTGCGTTTTTATTTTTTTTCGTTTGCTAACAATATATATTATTTTTAGATTGGTTTGGTAAACATTCTTTGTAACAGTTACAAAGTAATTTTTTTTGTAATTCAGAACACAACTGTTGTAATTTTTTTTTAATTTTTCTAAAAAAAAAATAGATCGTCCAGATTATTTTGTAGACTATTACTTTCAATATTAATTCCATATTTTGCACAAAAAAATAAGGATATAGAAAACGTGAAAAATTTTTCAATTTGCTATTGTCTAGCAAATGAGAGAAAGGAAAAATATTCTAATCGTCATGGTCCAAAAAAGCACGGTTAAAAAAATGGGCGGCTCTTCAGGGCGAGAAGAGAAAAGAGTGCGGAAACGTATAGTTCGAAGCGCAAGAAACGGAAGTCAACGACTCGGCGAAGACGACGGCGTGTCGGGAGACACGAACGTCAACGGCTAACGTTGGGAGTCCCAACAATTTTCTCGCAATGCATCAACGTCTTTTCCGCCCTCGACCTGGCGTGCTTCCTCTATACTTTATATTCTAGCCTCCGCCGCTGTTTTCGCCCCGGAGTCGCCTCATGACGGCCGACAAATTAAAAAACCGTCCAAGTTTCGCATCCCGAAAGGAGGGGTGGCCAGGAGGAGCGGCGCCAGGGGCGAGGGGGCGGCAGAAGAACTTCGCGGGAACCCCGTTGAGACGAAGGCAGTGGCAGTGCCAGCCTAAGAAATAAAGAGTGCGAGTCAGCTCTTTAATAAAGCCGGATCACGCCAAGCGTTCGACCAGCGCTCGCGAGAAACGCGAGACGAAATGCAAAAATAAGAATGAGAGAGGACGAGAAGGAAAAAAATAAGGGAGAAAAATGGATATGAGAGAATACTATATACAAAAGCGAAAGAGAATGGAGAAACAGAAAGCGAATTTGAAGGAATCTTCTCCCTTTCGCCAAGTCAAAGGACGACTCGCGCAAATTATACTTTCGTCCCATTGTTCGGATCATCAACGCGAAATAAAAGAGACACGGGGGGAGGTTGAACGATGAGAAAGAAATGGAGCGACGTGAACGAATGGATAAACTTCCTCCAGATAAACTTCGTCGGAATGAGCGTGAACTTTCTTGTTTTCCTTTTCCTCGTTTCTCCTGCTCTCTTCTCATTGTAATTTTACTTCCCGTACCATAATTATACTTTGAGACGTGTTTCACGACTCGGGACATTAATATTCAAATTTCAGCAAATTAAAAAAAAAATCAGATTCCCTGCATTCACCTTGTTATGCATTTATAAGTACGAAATGAACCGTTTTATCTAATTTTTTTATTATAATCCTGCTACGTCAAAAACAATTTCATTCGAGCAATTTCAAAGCTCTAATTTATGAAATTATGCGTTTAATATAATTAATTGACAATATTTTACTACCTCAAATATTATAGTTATTTACAATACGAATTTTTAAAATTTTAAAAATAGTGACAAACGTTGGCATCGTTAGTTGCATTTTATCTCTTATCTCAAGATTTGCCGCTTCCATTGCCATTTAGAATATTTAATGCAAACAAGTTCTCCGAGGTAATTTTACGACAATATTAACAAGGCTCATTAACAGCGGAGTCCATTTTCTATTCCGATCATGTGAATGTATCACACACGATACGCCATTGTTTCTCAAACAGTATACGACCGTTGTACACAATTCGTGTTCGCACACTCCCCATTATCATTTTCGCACAATATGCACGCAGCCAAATGCGCGTATTACTCAAGATAATATTATTAACTGCATCGATATATTTTCGAACTTAATATTGACACCATTGTTATTAAATTTAGCACATCTGAGAAAATTGGCTAATTTTTTTTTAGAAATCCATGCTCAATATTAATCAACTTTTACTTCCAATTTTAATGGCAAAGTCGTTGAGTAATTGTTTTAAAAAGGTATTCAGGATTGACTTGATTTCGAGGTGGTTCGACCGAGACAGTTTTATTAAGAGTTTATCTTTACGTGTCAACTATATTTAAAATCATCACTTGAAATTTCTTGACAAGGAATTTGTTAAAAAATTGTACAGATTTTATTTAGCTTTATGTTAAAGTGTATGCAAAACTTAAAGAGGCACTACCATGCTATGTAGATATTAATTTTAAAAAAATGCTCTTATGGAGGATTAGAAAAAGATTTTTAATTTATATAATATAGTATTTAGATATCTAAATGATACTACTTCATAAAATTTGACACACACGTTTTTAAATGAAATTAAATAAAGATATATGTGCAAGTTTTTAAGAAAATTATTTTCGTTACGTTTTGCTGTTGTACTACCTTGATATGTACAACACAAAATCAAAATATAAAGAAAAGTAACGAACAAAAAATCCGTATTGTATTTATTCAAATTTTCGTATTGTATTTATGCATATTTTTTATCTAACCAATTTGCAAGGGGCTGTATAAAAATGTATAGAAAAATGTGGGGCTTTTTCAGTGTGCTCGGTAGAGTCTCATGTCCGATCATAGCGTGCCTTGTTCACTCGGAGCTGTTTTTTTTCTCGCGCTCCCGTTTTTCCATCAAGTTATGGAAGATGGCTTCTCGGGCAAGGAATCCGGGTAGGAAAACTTTCATGAGCAGACGATCGAAGCGTCTGTGTAACAAATATCAGAGGATACAGTTATAGTTGGTCTTTATAATACACAAGAGAAGTATATTATAAGGAAAAACAGCCAAGGGCGTGGAACATGGCCTTTTTAGGTGGTATATATCGTCTTCGGTATTATCAGGTAGCATTATCCCTCTCTTTCTCTCTTTTTCTTCTTCTACCTCGCGGTTGCGTGTATCTGATAACGAGGGCTTATGCTTTGAGCTTGCTAAAAGTATATCCCGATCGTAGCCCGGAGCGAAATGCCTCACAGCTCAGGCCAATCTTCCACCCTCTATTTTTCCTCATACTTTTCGCCCACATTTTCCCCTTTTTTTCTTCCACGCTCTCCAGGTGGCTTCTTCCTCGGAAAATTCGAGGGAAAAGCAGGTAAACCCGGAGATGATGATGATGAGGCGACTGCTCGAATAATGAGGAACACGAAACTCCGACGAAGAATATGTCCTCGTGACTTCTTCGCGAATGAGGACACGGTTTTCTCGAGATGTCTCCGCGAAAACATTCTTCATGCATGTTCAAGCTCTCCGGGATATTTTCTCCCGTTGTTACCGCCAGGAATGCGCCCGACTCGCGAGAAAATCTTTTTCTTTTTCGCTCGCACGTTTGTCTTCGTTATCATACCTGATTTATTACGTTTTATAACGTTTGATAATTACGGAGCGCATATTTTTTTTATGAGTTATTTCCCATTACGTATTCTCGTGGGGATTTTCTCAATAACGATCAGAATAAATTCTCTTTGCGTTTTACCGTCCGCTCGAAATTTATTCGACGACGCATCATTTTTTATTCATCAGTTTTTCATCTGACTTTTCTTCCCACGATTCTAAGAAAACACAATAATTTGTGTATTATTTATCGAAATAATAAATAATGTTAATATATTCAATATATTAAACATATGTGAACATTCTATTTCTTTTATCCTCCAGCGTGGATTTGGAGGTCGTAATCGAAGATGGAAAAGTGGTGATTGAGACCATAGTGGAACAAAAATAACAGCGAAAAAATAAACGATGGTGATGCGTGTGTAGTTTGCGAGCTTTTCTCGGTTTTTGCCCTCGTGCACGTGTGCTCAAATAAAAAAAAAAGAATATATGGCAGAGCAAAAAGCTTCCAAGCCGTACGTCTTTCACGGAGTACACTGTAAAAAATTTGGTATTAAAATGATGTTAATTTAACATCATTTTTGGTCGTTAAGAGCTATATATAGTTCTTAACGTTTGGTGTAGAATGGCATGGTGTTAATAGGTGTAGTTTGATATGTTGAATTTGATCAGTGCAAATAATTAAAACCTGAATATAAACACCATTTAATGCATAACTGTAATGAAGCAACATCATTCGGTGCAAATAAAAAAAGATATAGATTAAGCAACTCAATATTGTAAAGAATATTCTGGAATAATTGTAAGTTTCGATTTGTTTGTAATGTTCGTGCACATTAAATGCAACTTTGTTCGTAAAAAATTCCATGTTAAGAACTTGTTAAGAATTTATTTTTTATTTATCTCTCTCTCTCTCTCTCTCTCTCTCTCTCGATGAATACAGAGATTTACCCTGATGCAGGGTAATTTACTATCTAAACTTGTTATTTAAAAAAAAATTTGTGTGCTAATTTTTCCATAATAGATGTAACGTTGATGTTGAGTAGCAAAGTGTTCTTGGTTAATATCGCAAAATTTTTTACTGTGTACACGTCAGATTTCTTGTCCCACCCAAATAGACCAATGTTTCATTCTTATTATTATATAGTTGGATGAAAATTGTTGAAGAGTGAATTTGAAAATGTTCTCTGAAAGTTTTTCAGAGACAGAAACATATATTTTTTTCTTTAGGGAAAACTTTGAGAGGAACGGAGAGATATTTTCAGACAACAAAAGTGGAGGAAGTTACAAATCTTAGTGAAATTTGGACTTTAGGTTTTATCTATTAACTGCCATTTCAATTATAAGATTTAGCTAACTTTTTAAACAATGCTGACAATGAACTTTATTTAAAAAATTAAAAATTAAAACTTTTTGTGAAATGATAGTACACTTTATTATAAAGTGACATATTTATAATAAGAACTAATGTTTTTATTTTTATTTTAGAACTAAGTATAATGTAGCTCTATATATTGAAATTTAATATTATTTCTAGAAACTATTTATAATGGATAAAAAATTTAAGGATATTAATTTATTTATCTCTATATATAATTTTTATTTTATAATATTTTCCTCTCAATTTGTAATTTTAAAAATGAAAAAAAAAATACAATGGCACTGACTTAAAACTTAATAATACACCATTTTTATTATTGGATGATGTCGACTAATATACATGTGGGTTGTGATGCAGTAGAGGCCTTTTCGATGTGTACATAAAAACGCCGATAATAGAAAAAGGGACAAACGAATAAGTTAAAGAACACAAATTTTGATGTGGAGATAAAGAAAGCTTCTCGCTCAGATGCCGTGTTTATATTTCATCACTTTTCCATTCAACTTCCTCCATCTTTCACCAGCACCCGTTGCTCTTCCATTCACTCTGCAAACGCGTCTCTCCCTCGACCTTTCTCTCTCCCTTATTTTCTTCATCTTCCTTCTCCCATTTTTCTACCCTCCAGGTTTTCTACTTTTTAAAATATTATAAAATTATCCTATTATAATATTATAAATTAATAATATCATACCCTCATGATCAGTCAATAATTCATGGAATTTATCAAATTTATCATACGATGCGTACAATTTGAAAAAGAATGTAAAAAATGTATATAATTTATAAAATTAATTACATTCCAACATTTTTCGTGGTAAATTTTGTATAAAGGGGGGGGGGGTTAAATATGCAAAGCAGATTCGCGAATCGGATCGCTTTCGTGCGTAGAATTAGGCTTTAAGCCCGTATTTTATTGGTCGGAGTATAAATCAAAAGCTCGGGCTAGTCAAATATTGGAAGCTTTGGCGAGCTCGATACACGGTCTGGGGTGGGGGGTGGGGTGGTAGCCTACGGATGTACATCAGCGTCTACACATTCTTTCGTGTAACGGGTCTGCGTGCGTGCATATAGAATATTCGAGGACGCGGAATGCAGCGTCGATATACCTCGGAGGTTTTCATCCCCGTGACAAGCCCCAAAATAGGGGTGAGACGAGTCGAACGCGGGTTTATCCAAGCTCGACGAATAAAAGCCGATCTCGCCCATTATATCTCTTGGCCTCGTTGTCGTTGTCGCTCTTGCTTGTTTTACGGATAATAATTAGACCTTTTTCACGCTTTTTCATCCCTGGCTCACTATATGCCTGCGTCGTTTTCAACGCGTCAAAAACGACTCCATGTTTTTTTTTCCTCCTCTCTTTCGTTCACCATATTTTTGCACTTTTTTTCAATCAGCTCCAGTCGTAAAGCACGATAAAGTCCGCTGAGTAAATCCATCTACCGGTCACGATACACGTTCGATTTAACGCCGAAACGAGCGCGCCAATTTGAGCTTTTTCATCCCAGTTTATTTCCTCGATTCGCTTCTACGGCGCTGTACATTTCGGTGCAAAAAGTATATATATTCGTTATTTTCCATAGACCGTTACTCCGCACCATTTTCATACTGCATTTTGAAATATTTTTTTTAATTTTGCGAAAATACCCGAGATCCTTTCACACTATTTATTTTTTAATATAGACCACCGTTCTATATATGAAAGTCAAATTTCCATTTTACCGTTTCACACGAGGCGCAATCGAGTGCACTGTTTGTGGCCAGAGAAATGCGATATGATTAAAGTTGGCCACTCTCGTTGCCCATTGCGAAGGGCGTTAAAAGGGAGTACGAGAGTGAAAGGAAGAAGCGAGAGGGGATGAAAAAAGCGATAAATTGTACGGAGAGTGAAGGCACAGTGCGTACGATCCTATTATCATTTTTGTACTTGAAAATAGACAGGGAGGGAAGAAGCTCAGTGTTCGCAAGCTCGCCGTATAAAAAAGCTTTGCTCGGAGAGAGAGAGAGAGAGAGAGAGAGAGACTGAGAAGGGTGCAAAAGCTTTAGAAAGGGTCAGAGGCAGACGGAAAAGGAGAAAAAGAGGAGCAACGAGAGAGAGAGAGAAGGTGAATTGTGGCCAGTAGCTGCGTTTCAGGCGTTCAAAAGCGAGAACCCTCCGCGTAATGTACCAGAGCGAAAGCCCTAACCAACGGGAACCCCACCGTCTCTTTTTACCTCATTTTCGTCTTCTCTCTCGCTTTCTCTCTTTCTCTACATAGCTCTGTGTTTGGCGTGCTCGTTACCGGGTTTTCTCCCAGCATGGGCCGAGAGCCGAGTTTAATTTTGTAATTTTGCGTAATGCCGGCGGCGACCCGATGCTTGCTAAAAAAAAACGAAGGAAAAAGAAAAACATCGCGCAGCTAAAAAGGTTGCGAGCTTCGTACTTTTTCGCTCGCGAACCGGGTACTCTCGGATGAGAAGAAAAAAAAACGTCGCGTGCACGCTGAGATCTCGCGGAACTGGAGATAAAAACGCGCGCTGAGAAAAGAGAAAGTATAGGAGGAAAATGAGACGAGAAGACGCCAGTTAACCAAGAAAGCTCTAACGACCTGCCGAGACTTTCGTTTTTGTTTCGACGTAAACTACCCCGAAAGCTATGTAGCATCGCGATGCGATTATTAAGATGCGACCACTAAAACTTTGACGCTTTTAAGTTTTCTCCGAGTATTTCACCCGAATTGATTTTTTTCCAAATTGAGAAAGTAATGTAAATATTTATTTGTCACGAATTGCTGAACTCGCGTTAGAGAGAATACTTTGAATCTTAATAAAAAAAAACTACGATTTTTCTTACAACTCAGCAATAACCTTGAAAAATTAAAGAAATAAAATAATAAAAATATTCAATTAAAATTGATTACTGGAATATTGGAAAACATTAATGAATAATTGTAAAGGCTTAACAATAGACTTTGCAGACTTCTTTTTCAATTAACGTTAAGAAAAATCACAGCTTTTAATTTTTTCATAAAAAAATATATATACTCAAAGAGAGAGAGATATTGATGAAACGGGAGAAGGGGTCTGGATGTGGACTGGAGATTTACTTCGGCTATTTTCTTAAGACGCATCAGTAAGGATTCGTTTCCAATTTTTGTTACACGAAGGATTTCCCAGCTTCAGTTCGTATCGGTTCAAAATTATGTCTGTACGTATTTACGGAAAGGAAATTGTAATTTTTCGCTTGCCATCTTCCGTAACATTTTCGCCCCCTTTCCCTCCTCCTCCTATTTTCCCTTGGTAAAGACAGGATGCAGAGATTTTCCAGAAACATATCCGCTCGAATTTCAGTTCTCAGCATCCGTTCAATTTCATGTGAACGAGGCAGAAAAAAATGTATCGAAAGTATATTTTTCTATCAACTTTAACTTTTTTTTCTTTATCCCTCTGCGTATTTATTTTTTACTTCTTTCATTCTCCCTCAAATCCCGAAGATTAAGCTCCGGTCACGGGATCGCTTAGACGAAAACTACGAAAAGAGAGTCGCTTGAAACAAGTGTGCTGACTCGAAGGCAAGAAAAAGTGAATGACAAAGAAATAGATTTTCGTTTTTATGCTTCTTCTTCATAAGCATCGTCAAAAAATTTCGTTGATAAGAAGAACCAAGCGCAATAAATAAGGATTTTGCGGATATGAATTTTAACTAAGAAAAAGAATCGAGGAAGAAAAAGGAAGAGATAAAAATATAGGAAAATAAAAAGAGAGAAAAAAAATAAGTGGAGTAACAAACTGGCTATCCGCCGACCGAAAGTCTTGACCGGAAGCTGGTCGGATGAGCGAGCGCGCGTGACTTACCTCAACGGTTGGAGCAAATTGACTTTCTATCAGCGGCGGGGATGCTTTCGTCTTTCATCCCTCACTGGAAAGATCTCGGCGGGCCAAAAAGCGAAATAAACCATCCTTCATGCGAAACGTTTCTCGAGGATAAGGAGTAACGATTTCTGAGAGGGGCTGCACTGGATTGACCAAAGAACTTCCTCCCGCTCTTTCAAGACTCTCATCGGGAAGATTGAGGATCCACGGATCAGCGAAGTGTAATAAAACAACGGCGGAAAGGCTCAGATATCTCTTTCGACTTAATATTAGATGCTGGCCCTCGTCGATGCTTCTCCATGTATTATACACCATAATCCTTGACAGCTTTTGATAACATCCCCCAGGATTTCACGAGGTTCTCTCTCATCTTCTTCTTTTCATTCATTACGTTAATTTTAAATGTCGTTAACGAAGGAACAATGAAAAATGTGATTTGCTCTGATATTTAAAAACGGAGTGCTAATTGAGATATTCGAAATTATTATTATCATAATTAATATTTCCCTATTTGACAAAAGTTAGATTTTAAAGAAAAAAATATTATTAGCAAAATACTGAAAATTTTATTAAAACAACAGTCTTTGGTTCAGTAGGTGTTGGATGAAAGATATGGAAGACTCGAGAGAGGAAATGTAAAAGTATGCGACACGTATCGACGATAAATCGCGTGTCTAATTGGGGAGAGCGTACAAGACAGTTGGAAGGGGTTGGAAGGGGAAAAAAAGGGATTGAAAGGGGAAGAGGTGAGTCGAAAAAGATGGTCAGCGAGGAAAGGAATCCCCTGAGAAGTCAACTCGTTCAATTTTTACGAAACTAGCCTGCGGTTTGAAACGAAAGGGTAGCTTTATATATAAATATCTTTTCAGGGGTGGAAGAAGTCGGGTCAGCGGCGGAAGTGCCTCGTACCTTGGAGAGTTACGTTTTCTGGAAAGCAGCCAAAAAGTTCCCGCACAAACGCATCCCCTGTGTTCGTGGACGAGTCTGATACGGGCGAGAGAATTTTCGGGGTGGAATCCAGGGGGGTCTACTCTCTTAATAACGCATCTCTCTTGAATCGGCGCCAGGCCGATCATTTCGAGAGTAGCGCGATATTTCGAACCCCTCCGTATGTGTGTACTGAGATCGGAGAGAGCAAACGAGCCGGATAGAGAAGGCTACGCGATCGAGAAAGGCGAGAGCCAAGATAAAGTGGGAAAAACGAGAGCCGGGAAGTAGAAAAGGCTGGAAGAAGTCAGACGTGATCTTCGGGCATACACTTCCGGAGTATCGAAATTTGTACAACCCAAAAATTGGACATTTTCATACACACAATACCAACATATTTTTTTTTCTTCACCCGCCCCCCCCACCCCCTTTTCGATTCATTATTTTTTATTTTTAGTAACGCGTGTAGCTCCAGATCGACGGAGTCACGTTCGAGACTTTTACCTCCGGGCGGAATCGTTGCACGTGTGCGTCTATGCGCGAAATACCTCGCTGTGGAGTCCTCGGTGAATTTCTTCTCTCTTTCTTTCTCGTTTGGTCGGATACGACGCGAATGGAATTCGCAGCAGACCAGTTTTCACCGACAGAACCTCCCCTACGGAAAACAATAGCCAAGAAGCTTTTCGTATTTGAAATGAATATTTTTTTGATACGGGGAATTTCGTGCCAAAAATAATATTCCGAAATAGAAAAAAATGCTATTGTTTTTTTTACATGAGAAAATTCTAACTTTTTTTCGGAGATGCACGATGAGATTGTAACGGTATCTTGAAAGAATATGGAATTTGAGAATGATGATCGGGTTAATAATAAAGAATCCTCTTAACACACATAACTTTTTTAAAGTGAAAAGACCGTAAAGACTTCAACTTTACGTAAAAAAAAATGCAACAAATTCTCAAAAGAAAATATTTGTATCTCTATGATGATAAAAAATAAAAATAGAACAAATAAAAATAGAACAAAGGGGGCAAAAAATCTTTTCAGCAACAAAAATTACGAAAATATATTATTTCAATTCGCGTGAGAAAATTCAAACGAGTAAAACAAAAGTGCAGTTACTGTCAAAAATGTACAATAAAAAATGTAATTTATTTCACGTGAAAAATTTCATTAAACGCACAGAAAAAAAACAGTAAAAATTTTGTAGTTCATATATAACAACGAGAACTTTAACGATCTCGTTCACGAAAATACATACGAGTAAAATTGAAAAAAAAATCGGTGAACGGCAAAAAATATTTTTAACTGACAGCACAAACGAAACTATGATCGATTTTGTGTGAAAGATTCAGGCACCAGAGTGAAACAAAAAAAAAGAGAACCGATAAGAATTGTTTAGTGACAGAACAATGACGAGTATCGCATCAGCCTCGCTCGCAAAAGAACAAACGTGAAATAATAAAAAAAAAAATCAGTGACTGACAGTAAAAAATTTTATTGATAAAAATAACCAAACTGTCAACGATACCGTTCAAAAAGTCCAAATAATCATTTGTAAAGAAAACGCGATGCGAGGCGACGAAAGAAATTTTCTAGTGACAACAATAACAAAAAAATGTTACCGATTCCGGGGTGAAAGGCTGCACTCGAGTGAAAAACGCACTCGTGAATGGAAGAAAGGATCGTCCCGAAGCGTCGCGCGCTACGTTCGTTTCGTGATTTTCATTTCGCGAAATTCCCTCGCAGCGACAGAGCGGAAGAAATATAGAGAGAATGGTAGAAAGAGAGCGAGAGAGGGGGAGGGAGAGAGAGAGGGTGTGTGTGTCGATGAGAAATAGAGGGAGAGGGAGAGAAATTCTGGGATACGTGTGTGCGGGCTTTGTAAGAGAGTGGTTTCTGCGGCACCACGCGCCCCTCCTATATCATCGTTTAAAATAATATTGCGTCCAGAGGGGCATTCGCCGCTCTCATATCCACCGCGACAAATCACCCCGCGCGCCGGAGCACTTTGTGCCCGGTACACGCCACTCGCCTCCATATCCGGGCGCGCGTACACGATTTTTTCATGCCCCGCGAATAGTATACGTGCGATGAGGATGCCGAGGCTAAATTCGACCGCGGGGTGTGTGCTGGCGAGATTAAAAAAGGAAAGAAACGTCGCGGGGTTGCGTCGTGACTGGCAGGGGTGACGAATAAAATAGTGAAAAGGGGGAGGGGATGGAAGAGAGGGTGAAGAGAGGCTCGGGATGGAAAATGGTCGACGAAAGGAAGGGGTTTTAAAAAATGAAGGGAAGGGTTGAGGGGGAGAGAGAGAGAGAGAGAGCTTACTTGCATCAGCAGAAAAGTGATGCGTGCCCGAGATCTGGAACAGCGGGGGAGGAATGAGGGGAGAGTCAACATAACGTTTGACTTTTATTTATCACCCCTCGGGTTGCTTATTACTTAAGTAAAATATAATCGCTTATCTGCCCTACACTTCACTCGCGCACATTTCGTACGCAAAGTACGCGAGACTCTCTCGCCTCACGTTTTTATGCAATGACGCCCCTTCGACGATTATTTACTCTCTTATATAGTCCATGCGTTTCTTCCCTCCTCTTGACCCTTCTCACAATATTTTTTTTTCTTATCCCAGTATTTTCTGCGTCTCATAATTTAAAACCTTCTGCTTCGCATTTTATTTTCCTTTGTCGCACATGCTCTATATCATTTTCCTTAACTCGTTTATTTTTTAATGTCCATAAATTCTTGTCGTTAGACGAAAAGAAATTCTGAAGTTGGCTTATACATTTTTTTTCTCGAAAAAATTGGTCTAGAAATCTTTTTTCTCGTGTGCTTATTGGCTGTGCGTGCGTGTGTGTGTGTGTTTTTAATAGCTTTTTATTTCGAGCGAAATAATAGATGAACCATCGGGCATATAAGAAAAGAAAAAAACCATTCTCTTTTTACCGAGCAAACAAGACGACGAAATAATCCTAACGAAGCAATTCCCCTGTCGACGCATATACATATGTTTACAAATACCAAATACATGTACACAGCAAGCTTCAACAATTTCGTCCTCTCACGTGCGATTTTCTTCGTCCGTTGGCGTTTTTTCCGGCTGTTTCTTTCTCCTTTGGCTTCTTGCGAGGCGGTGAGCTCGTTGAGAGCCGGGCATAAGTCGAAACAAATGGGCGAATATAAGCGAAGCTTACGGGGTTTGTTCCGCACCCCCCAAAGCGAAAACTTTCGAGCCACGTAACAGGCTTCCTTTTTCACACACGTATTTCGTATAACCCCCACGTGTACGTGTTTATCCGTGTGCGTAATGTGCAAAAGAGCTAACCGGGGAAAGGGCAAAACGAAACAATTTCTTCGCAGCTAATTTCGTTCTCACGAGGGCCCGGACCGAGCTCACGAAGAAATAAGTGTGACCTGGGCTCTCTCTCTCTCTCTCTCTCTCTCTCTCCCCTCGGATACCGAGCGTTTTAAACAAACTTAGCTACTTTTCTACATTTCGTACCGGATTGCAATCTACCCCGGTGCTGAATTTATGCCGGTTACACGCTTTTATTAGAGTGCAGATTTTTCATAAGACTCCCGTCGCCCGTTATCATCGTTAGCCATCTAATTCTCCAGATCTTTATCCCTTTATTACTTTCGATATTTCATGTTTTTCATGAATCCGCCTTTTTTTTAAATAACATGTCCCGTGATCTCAATTGAGATTTATATGTACATTTATACTTTTTTTTAACTGCGACACGATGTAGATTTTTATTTGAATTTTTAATAGACATTATTTTCATTGTAAACATAGAATAGAGTTAAAAAAACATATTAACAAGTATTTATAAATATATAGTAGCTATTATTTTGGTTAAAAATTTAAAGAATTTTTTCATTAAAAGACATTAAAAATGTTTAAGATAATTCAATAGCTAAAATCAGTCTCTTAAAAAAATTATTATACCAGGAATAAAAGTATCACTTTCAATGTCAAATACAAGCATGATAAATTTAAACATCTGCACACTGAGAATAGATTCAGTTGAAAAATATTTAGTTGAAAATATTTCGTCGAAACAACACTTGTTTATTTGAAATAATTAAACTTTAATTAAATCAACCAAGAATTTAGTTCAATTTGCAAAATAATATCGTTGAACGTACTGAAACAAATATTTTATTGAATCAACCAAATTTCGTTTTCAGTGCAATTAACTACCTCAAGATTAATATATTAATTGGAGAAGGATTTATTTTAAAATACATCACAGTAAAAAATGAAATTCCATTAGTGCAGAATGAAGAAGGAGATACGAATGCCATGTTAAAAACCAGCAACATAACATATTTTTCTTACGCTACAAACATAGTTCTTGAAGCATGCGAAAAAAAATTTACCACAATCAGTAGAGACTTTTTTCAAAAGAGGACAAAAAATATGTACAATTCTACCGAATGAAACCACGTTCCGATTTCTCGAAAAGCTACACGAGAGTAATGACGAGATAAGACAATGGGACCGAGACTATAAGGGTTGAATGAAGAAAGAGAGGACAGAAAAAAAAAACAGATGAGGGAAAAAGAAAAAATACGTGCATGTAAGTCGTTACACGCCTCCGTACACCTGGATATAAATCGGAGAGCGCAAACGAGCTCGAGCGAGAACAGAATAGAGAAATCGAGTGGTCGGAAGAGGAACAAGCGAGAGAGAAAGAGAGAAAGAGCGAGACGGAGGAAGAAGGGAGGAACAGGGTCGAAAATCGGGTACGCGGAGCGCGCGCGAGAAAGAACGCGCTCATTTCTGAACAACGAGGAAGACAATGCGAATTACCGGAGCGGTAATAGATCTATCCACGCCGCGGAATCGTTTCTCCCTCTCTCCGCCACCCTTATTCTTAGCATTCCAGTCTGAGACCTTAATTAAGGATCCGTCAGCTCGTCTCTCGCCAGGATCCTTCTTACGGTACCGCTTTTACAAGTTTGCCTTTGCCTTTTTCTTCTCTCTTTTTTTTCTACTTAGTTTGCGTTATCTTTTTACTCTTCCTCTCTCTCTCTCTCTAACTCCATCTTTCTCTTCCGGTTATTCAGCATCTTATTTTTTTCTTGTACTTTTTCACCACGAACCCCGGGACGTATTGGATCGCTCGGTGCAAGGGAAGCTCGTTACAAATGCATGAAAATTCAGGAAGAACAATCATGAGAAAAGCGAAGCGAGTGTCTGTGTAAATATACAGGTGTGTACTATTACTCTTGTATGTACGTTTCCGTATGTATTTACGTATACACGTATCGATTTTTCACCCTGAAGAGAAGCGTAAAGACGCAATTATGAAAACCGATGTATACGATGCCAGGGAAAATAACGTCTATTTAAGAATACAAATCCGTTAAAGAGGAAAGTTTCGGAATGAGCGCCATTCAAAAACATTATAGCGTCTTGTATTATATATATTTACGTCCGAAAGTAAATTTATGGCGATCTATTTATTCGCTTGAAATGTGAAATAATTACCTCGTTTGTAACCTGAAAGTGGGGGGGAGGGAAAGGGATGCATTTTTCAAATCCATCAAGGAATGAGATTTTTGATCGACGTTAAAAACGTTAAAAAGTACAGGAAGAGCTCGTTGTGGCTTGATTATTCACGCAAATTATCGACAAGATTAAAGCAATTAATCGGGACGGCTGATTAGTCCGTGAAATTGGAATTGCATGGTTTTCCGCAGCTCGCATTTCCTCGCCCGCGTTCCCGATTGTATTCGTTCGCTGGGAACGAAGCCCCCTCTCACCATTACTCTATACGATCCCACAAAGCGTCGATGCGTCCTTTCTCCCCCTGGATCGCCACCCTTCGGCCATCCTCTTCTAACAGTTTACGAATTGAAAGCTCATTCCCGATAAATACGTGATGAACTTTCATACCGACACGTAATACCAAGCAGAAACCAGTATACATGTTCATCATTGTGCATAAATTTTGTCATTTTTATATCTCCGTCTATTATTCGAACAATCGGTTGCTAGAAAATGTACATTTCTCGGTACGGTTTTTATTATTTCACTAACTCAATTATATTTTTCTATAATTTGTTTTCTCTCTTTTTTTTTCAAATAAATTCTTTACCTCTATTTCTGTTCTTCTCTATTGCTATACCTCTGACTGGTAAGGGAATGGTTGTATGCTTAAAATTTTCGAAAAAGTACATTTTATTCATTTTATATATGAGAGTGAATAAAATATTTCTGAAACTTCTTGTCAGTTAAATTTTCCCTTTATAAATTACGTATGGCTTGTGTGCAATGATTTCACAGCTGAGCTTAATCTGAGTATTGAACGTCTACTAAACATGGGTCTTCATTTAATTTTTAATTTATACAGTGTTTAATATTTCACATTATAGAGAAGGCAGTTTCGCTAGCTCACCGCTATGTCTGGATCTCTCTATTTTATGGGTCTATAAAGACCCATATAAAATATACACGAGTATAAACTCGTGATATCATTCGTGGTAGTTCGTTGGTGTACCTGTCTGATATGTTCTAGTCTCTGCCTACTTCAACTGGTCTAACAAGACAGATTAATCGCTTTATCTTCTACATACCTTTGCACGGAACAGCAACTTTTCATTATTTATTAATTTTTTTGGCAAAATATTTTTAACGTTCATTTTCCATCGAAATGTGAACTGCAGAACGTTTAAATTGCATCTTTTGAATTTTTAAATGCATCGAGAAGCAGGATAAGCGGAATTTTTTTTCACCACGTAACTCTTTCTTTGATGCAACTTGATTTAATTTAGTAGTAGATTAATATTAATTATTAATTAATAGCAGGTTGTAGTGGTTCGGGCGCTTCGCGCCCACGCATTTATAAAAAAACTTATTCAAAATACCGTTTTTTAGGTTTGTTTAATTTAAATTCTGGGATTGCGCTACGAATAATTACTATTTTTGTTATCTACAGGTAATTTCCGATCGAATAGACTCTTAAAATCGAAAAAATTTTCAAAAAATTTAGTAAACTCTTATATACAAGGGTCACACTATACCTTCAAAAATTCGCAAAATTAAAAACCTTCTCCTTCTCTTCTACCTTCTCCTGAAAATGACGAATAAAATTAAAAAAAACCAGCTAAATCGGTCGTACTGATGCGTACCGAAGTGATGCTCCGTCATACATGTGGTAATACATGTATAAATATATATATGCATATAGATAGATTCTTCTAACTCTAGTTACAGTTTAGAATAAGTTTATATTAAAACTGTATCTAGTTTTATAATTTTTATGATACTCTTTGTCCATCGTGAGTATTAAATAATCGATCAATCGTGCAATCTCTCAAGTTCAATCATACTTAATCCAGCTCTTCGTCAATGACTTATCTTATAATTATTTGTCGTTCCTGAAATTTTTCCAATCGTTTTTCTCTTTCTAGTTCTATTCCAATCATATCTCTGTCTAGCTCTTTCCGCATTGTTCGTCCCTTTCTAGTTAATTTATTAAATACTTCGATCATATAATGACCCGTCGCGAAACTTCCCCAGTGATCACATTAATTTTCCCCGGTGTTCTTGTAATCGAAATGTTTGATGATCCCAACTCTTGTGGAGTTCTCGTTCAAAGCGATTCGATTGACCCGATCCCAGGTCGGTATTCATATTAATGGGCTTATTGTTAAAACTTGCATGCATTTCTATTAACTCCCATGTGTGCTCACATATAAACGTACTCAGACACGTCCACGTGCACGTTCAGTAATTTTCCGATGAGCGTATAAACCGCTGAGTGAAATTCGACCCCATATATTTTGCATAATCGTTAATGCTGACGAACGAGTATTGTTTATCCATTATTTTCTGGTGAAACAGTATGCATCGTGAAAACAAAGTAATTTTAAATTGAACGCTTAATGTCGCTTTAACGTTGCAGAACTGACAATCGAATTAATTGGAAAACAATTACTTGGAAAGCACCTCTTTCAGAATCTCAAAGCCACAAAGTATAAACAGAATATGGTGTACTTTTAAAAATCATTTGTACATAAATAATTCGTATTAAAAAATTTTCAATTTAATATATTTCAATGAGGTTTTCAAGTGTTGTGGAGCTTTTAATTTCAAATGAAGGTCACAGCATGAAATTAATTTTTGATGAATAATTTTAATTTTAATTTTTTAGAAATCGGTAGTTGATATAAAATGTTAAAGAACAATATTAAGGAATTTTGAGTATGCGTACGTATATCAACTTATAATATTTTGAGCGCGGTTCTTCAAGTATCTATTGTTCTCTGTTCATGGCACGAACTGCAACGATTTGCTAGTGATTTTCACACATTCAGTGAAATTGATTTACGAGCTTGGATGCACGTTTGTAGGCACTAAAAGAGAAGGAGAGAAAGAGAGAGAGAGAGCAGCGAATAGGTGAGTGAAATTTCCTATCGGCAATCGTGAAATCAGATGATAAAGTTTTGACCAATCATCTGATAATTCTTGCGCTTTCGATCCTCCGCAAAAATCAGAAACCGCGAGGAATGTATAAAAATCAGATACGTTTATAACGATTTCGATCGAATCCGAATATAAATAACTGATTCACATGGAAACAGTCTTTT
This sequence comes from Cremastinae sp. A BG-2022a, assembly GCA_030522545.1. Lineage (NCBI taxonomy): Eukaryota > Metazoa > Arthropoda > Insecta > Hymenoptera > Ichneumonidae > Cremastinae sp. A BG-2022a. The sequence continues at coordinate 19,276 of JAPYYW010001349.1, read as the reverse complement.
AATAGATAATTTAAAAAAGCTCATTATCGAGTCAATAGAGATCCCTCCCCAATCATAAAATAAGTTTTTACTGCCAACGATTTTTTCATGTCGAAATTTAATTGGATGAAAGTTAAACTATGAATAAAATAGAAAATAAATAAAATGTTACGTGTTACTTTGTTAATTGTAATTTCTGGTATGCTTTTTTATATATAATTTCTTTTTTGTATAAAATGTCCATCTAAGATCCAATTCGGTAAATGTTAAAATCCAGAAAAACTCATCAAGTCCCTAATTTTTTCTTACATCCTGAATTCGCAGTTGGAAGAAGGTGGTGCTGAAAAAATGCACAACAGACTTTAATTATGTCTGGGGAGGTAGAAAAAAAAGAGGAAAGCTGGCCAGAGAGCTTCCGGCTGGAGCTTTTAGTGGACCCCTTCGATCATTAGATTGCGAAGGGATGAAGAGACAGATAGACAGAGGGAGTGAAAGTGAGGGAGGAGACTCACGGGAAAATAAAAACAGGAAAGATGAAAGTGGAAAAGGAAGCAGCAGAAAAACCATTAACTTTCCATGACGCGTTGCACCGGGGACGTAATCGAAAAGTATCGAATGAAAGCGTGTTATGTAAAACTGTTTACCCCCTGCTTATTGTATTTCATACCTTTTTGATCTTTAACCCTTAAATTTATATGTTTTTTACGCACTGTATATATTTCTTACTTATTTACACAATTTTTACATTATTTTGAATTCACATAATATATCTGCACTTCTTTCAAACTTCCTTTTTATCTTTCGTAGATTGACGAGTAACGATAAAAACGAGCTTTTCTCCCTTTGCTCCAGTCTATGTGCCATTTTGTGAGAAAATCTTGCGGGGAAGGAGAGAGAAAAGCTCGCAAGGGTTGACTGATCGGGAGATCAGGAAGAAAGCGGCGGTGGAAAAAGCGCGATCAGAGCTTTGAGCGAAAGAAACATCCTTCGGTGCTTATACTACGGGGGGGTGGCAAGGGGTGGATGCCGTTTCTTTAAATAACGATGGAACGTTCTCGTACATCCCAACGTCGATTCTTCTCGAGCATTCGCCCTGAGATTCGATGCTGAGACGAGGGAAAAAAATGAATGCGAGAGAGGCGGAAAAAAAGAGAAAATGAAACAAAATAAAATAAAAAGGATAGTATAAGGGAATAAGAGAGAAAGAGGGAGCGATAGAAATGAGGAAAGAAAGAGAGACAGGAGAGAGAAAAATCGGAAACTCGGTGGCGCATATATTTCTCAAAGTGCGCCGTCGGCCTAAGGCCCCACTGCCTCTTTCACGTCTCGACGAGGGTGATTAATAGTCCTCTTCGGAATCCCATTCGATTTCTATCTATCGCAAACAATGCTACCGGGGCTATCGAATATATACTCCCCCGTTTTATCATACTCCCTATATTTGTTCCGGTAAACGAGAAATTCCATTGTACGAGGCGGACGATATTATATGCCTGTAAGTTCCGTTTTTTTTGTCGGACGAGGCGAAAGAACTTGAATAATTTTTCCTTCACTGAGAGAAAAGTATGGTAAATCTTAGTCTATAAAAGTGACAACTGTATAGTGATTATTATGAAACTAAATAAACTTTATTTATATTTTGTCTTAAATATATTTCGATCAACTACAAAAATAGTATATTTAGTTTTAAAATAATTAGTAGACTTTTCACTTCGTAACATTTACTATTGTGATTTTTCTCAGTGTATTTTCAGGCTTCGTTAGGTATACCGTTTTATTGTACAAGAATTTTTATTACCCCTGTAAATTAAAAGTGATTGATGGGAAATTTTGCATATCGAAGTCTGTTTTTTTTTGTTACGTGACAGATATTATATTTTTCAATTGTAAGCTTAAAGCTTCTGCTTTTTTTGTAACTAAACTTTCAAAGTTTTACATACAATAACATTTTTGTCAAAACATGATAAATTTGCAAATATAACTTGACCCTTGAAAGTTATTAAAATTGAAAGCCCAAAAAATGATTCTACTATATATACTTATATAAATAAATTCGGTATAGCTCAGTAAAACCGGTTATAAAGTCTCAAATATATGTATCAAATTGAAAGTTAACGATAAAAGTTGAAGAACAAAGCAGTGTGCACTTTTTTCACGATCGTCAAAAAAATATCGAATCAATCACCGATCGAGTCATCACCTCGTTTCTCCATGAAACCACAGATTAAAGCGAGAGAGTCTGTCACTGGTCGCTTTTTTTCCTTCATTTCTCGCACTTAAATATCGTAATACCGCGCCTGTTGGCAGACGCATAAGTCACGGGGCTCCGGTGGTGGATCGTGGCACGCGGATAATGCATGCAACCTCCTTGCAGTCACGTCATTCGAAAATTAATTTGACCGGGGGTGCTGGAGATCGAAGAAATGCGACGAACGCGTATACGGCGAGTACACGCGTAAAACCGAGTCGTCCGGGGGTGTGTTCGCATGCGTTGTGTGCGTGCATGCACGTATGCGAGAAAAAGAGACGTATCGAGGATGATTGCGGGGGGAGAACGACGAGTCGCGGTACTCGCCGTAAAGAACTAGGCCTGAATAATTAACCGCTGTGTGTATCGCGCCCGGGCTAATTATAGAGCCCCTTCTTCTTCTTCTTCTCGTCTGCTTAGCATATTCGTTAATTATCCCGAGGATGTCTGTGTACATACACACGCACCGTCGAGGAACTCCGAGTACACACACCCTCATCGTCTCTGCTCGACCAGACTGTTTTATGCGTCGGCATTGAAGTGCCCCGCGAGTATATATCTCGAGGTATTACGCGCCCCAAGTACGGAATCTCGCGTGAGTTAACATACCCTCGCTCTCTCCACTCTCCCGTTCTTCTTGCGTGTTAATGTGCGTGTACTCGACATCCCAGGATGCTAGAATTTTTTAAGACCTCTCCGATTGAATGTTCACTATTTTTACCGGGACTCGTACGTAGCAACAACGTTACGGGTTTTAAAGTGAAATTTTGTATTTGGGTAAATAAATGTATAGACTTTTAATGGCTATTGATACCAGGATATCAATAATTAGAGTATAGTTTTGATTTGTAACCTTGGTGTACAAGCAAAATATTCAAAAATTTCATATATTTTTTTTAAGGTTCTATGAGCAAACTGAAAAAAATAATTTCATAATTGTACTCAAATAATAACATAATTTAAAAAATTGTGGAATGTAAAAGATTTTTTTCGAGAAACTATTTGGTTTTATACGGCTATCTAATGGTTCCTCGAGAACGTGTACTATTTTTTATTCATATTTTAACCAAATTGAAAAATAAAATGTTATCTATTTTTCGGTATTTTTTGTTTCTTTCTTCGAAAACCAATTGACAGAGAGTTCTAAATTTATCATTATCTTAGTAATTCCATATAGTACCATATTTGTAATTATTTAAATATTCTATTTCGGGAGCAATGCTTATCCTTGTCCTCTCTTCATTTTTAAGGCTTTCCTGAATGCAGACCCCACGCACTAATAGATCCAAATGATTTTAAGTAGATTCGGATAAATAATATTGAAAAATTGCTGAGAAGAAAAAAAAAGGTTCAACAAGACACATGAAATGTAGTAAATCTTCAAAGTGACGTCTTCTAAACATTATATTTTATCAAACTTGTATCATTGTATTTTATTTTCTTGATTCTTTCGCGTCACACCGGTGGGCCATTAAAAGTTAATCGTCAATGAAAATCTTCGAGATGATGAAGAGTCTCATAAAATGCTGGGAGGAGCGGCTAGAGGATCGAGCAGGCGCTCTTATGAAATTGATGGAACATGCGTGTTCATATTCCCGTGAGAAAATCGTATAGAGATGTTTCGAAAGCGGACGTCGGGTGGCCCTGCGCCGGGTACGGGGGTCAGAGGGGCGGCGAATGTGGAAGGGCAACGATAAGGGTCGGTTTTACGCGTATTCGGACATTTATCGTTTGGAGCACCCCCGGGTTATTCTCGCGAGCAAGGTAACACGCAATCCGTATGTTATACGACACTCGTATTCTCTACTCGCGTATGGAGTGCGAGAATTCCAGCTTTGAAAGCTCACCGGGCTCTTCGTCGGAATGATATTCGGGATACAGCCTGGACTGACGAAACGAGCAATCTGACGCGAAAAGAGTAAAAGAGAGAAAAAGGGGAAAAAAAGAATGAGACACCTGCTTTTATGGTGCGCATGAAATAAAGCGGTTTATGTAAAAACTGTTCAAACCATCTCCTTTTTTTTCGTTCATAAGGCGCGAGAGCTTTCCGCGAACGCAAAAGCTCAGGTTCCCTTTGTTCAATAAACTTTATCAGCAACTGTGTATAATTTTATAAATTATCTACAAGTGTTCGAATGTATATTTTTTAAAAATAATTCGTGGACAAAGAGAGAGTTAATAATATTTGAAAAATAACAATTGGTTAAAAAAAAATTATTGAAAATTGTTTTTTAGTATGAAACAGTTTAATAATAAATTTCTCGATGCGGAAAGAAACTTTCATTTTTTAATTAAACTAATTCATCAATGAGATGTATCTGTGATTGCAGTCTGAGTGTGAAAGATCGTTTCAAGTTTTCGTGATCGAATTCTGAGCTTTTGTGCCTGATCCGACTCGAAGGACTTACGGCGAAGTTCCACGTGGTAAAAATTTCTGTTTTTACGGTCGCTCGATGGCGTATCGGTTTCATGCATCGGGCTTGAGGTAAACGGGAAGAGGAAAAAAAAGAAGCGGAGCGGGAATCGAGAACAAAGAGAGAATAAGAAGAGGAAAGAAAGAAAGAAAAGGGACGGAAGCGGGAGAAAATGAGAAACCGAGGCGTAAAACAGAGAGGTGTGCACTTATCGGGATTCGAGATTCACCTCGTGAAATCGTCCAAGATCCCGGAGCAGAGCTCGGTAACGATCATGGGAAAGTATCGATGACGGAGAGAAAGAGAGAGAGAGAGAGAGAGAGAGAGAGAGAGAGAGAGAGAAGAGAGATACTAAAGAGAGTAAGAAGCTAGTGGAAGAGTCGACGAATAGTCAGACGAAGCTCGTATCTGGGTGTAAGCGATTCCAAAGTGGACAAAAGTTTCGCCAGGGGCTTTGCTCGCCGATAAATGAGCAATAAGGATGAAACAAGAGTGAGAATGATACTTCCGTTTAACGTTCTCTCTCCTCACGGCTTGCTCGTTTCCGCGCAATTCTCTGCGGTGGATAGGCACGTAGAATGGATTGCCCGGAGGGTCATCGGGTCTAAAACGGCAATGTTACTAATCCGCGTTACACTCTCGCCCTGTTTATTTTCTTCACGTTCGAGATATACGCTCGGTAATGAAAATGTATGTGTGTCATATAAGTGTAAACAACATTTATGCCGGAGACGTAACGTTTTATAGTGAGAACCGAGTGTACCGCACGCTCGGCATTAAAGCCAAGTCAGTTGTAGATTTGACCTGAAATTGCCGTCCAGTCACGGTTTCCGCCCCCTCGCCGAGCGATACAATCCCCTTCTATGATACGCGAATACTTACACACGAATAAAACAGTTTCTGTACGGGGTGTATTTGAGTTTTCGTCACGACAGAAATGTTAAAGCGGAAATGAAAGAGAAATGGCTTTTACTGCGCTCTTTAATTATAAATGCAGAAACGCTGACGTCTCGATTTTTTTTTATTCTCCTCGTTTCCGTCTATTAATTCCTTATTCGTCTCATATACGTAAGAATTCTTTATGATTGAGTAACGAGTACGGGAATATTGTTTAAATGGGAAAAAAAGTATTCTCGGACCTCCAGCTGGAGCTACGTGATTATTTTTTTATCACGAATGCAATGAAAAATCGATCAAGACTGCATTTAGGAAAAATACATTTCTCGGTTGCAAATCATTTCACTGAGGAGAATTTTTTTTTAACCAAAGCATTTATTTGAAAAAATGAAACTCTGAAAATAAATTTGACGGTTTTAAAATATAAAAGAGTCTAATGATTTTGCAGATTGAAGCATAAAGATAATCTTCGCGATTTTCTGTACTGAAATTGGTAACATGATATTTCTAGCCATCAAGGCTTTTTTTATTTTTATGCAGCCAGCAGCCGGAGCTTTTCGTGCTTATTTTTCTTTTTCCCAGGCTTCTGATATCATCGGTTTCCGATGGATCGAACCCATCAGATTATTTAGCGAAATTTCACGAATTTACGAGTAACAAAGTTATAAAACTTTTAATAAAGCCGAAGCGTAAAGAACAAACAAGAAGAATGTTACTAAATTATGCAAATTTTAAAGTTATGATACGAAAGAGGTGGGCCGGTGATGCTACAGCCGTAGGATCGTTTACGGTAAATGGAATTTGAAGTTGCTTCGTAGCTGGTGAGAGAATCTTTATGAAGAAAATGTGCGGAGAAATATTGTGCCAGGGTGAAAATTGTTTTTGACGTAGTAAAAGAAGGAAAATTAAACGAGAAAGGGGTATAAAATTGTATCGTAAGTAGTTGAGCAAATTGGCATTCGCGTCTCTCCATATATTTTTCGTCGTCTCTCCTTTTCCCCCCCTCTCTCTCTATCTTTCTCTTTCTATCTTACAACCTGCTCCTCACTGGTTTTGAATTTTGAATTTTGAGTGTATACACTCGTGAATTCCGTGCAACCTCTGCCCCAGAGAAGTATATACCTTGTCTTCGTTCTGGCGTGAAATAAGTCTGGGAGACCCGGAGCGCATTTGCCCAAGGCAGGGTGGAAGGGGCAGACCGGGAGAGAGAAAGAGCGAAAGAGAGATGGGTTAGCTCGACTATTTGCACTCGACAACTAGTTGCGTGACGTGCCAAGGTGCTCTCAACCGGACCCTCGTTCCGTCAAATAAATCCTCACGGTTTACACCCAATTTACGCGTTTTATTACTCCATCCCGATGCATTTTACAAAAACGCCATTTTCTCTTATTACTTACAAAAAAAGTTTCTTATTCTTTTGTACATTAAGACACTCTCACTTACAAAATTAAATTCAATAATGAAACATGTTGGTACGAAATAATTTAATTAAGAAGATAAATAAACGAAAGGAAGAAAAAGTAAAAGTGAAATTAAAGTTTATAAAATGTCTGATCACACGTTGACCTTTACTACTTTGAATCCTCATTTTTTTGTTACTTTCGTACGATTTCGTCGACTGGTTCATTTTTAAAAATTTATACCGAAAGTACGGTCGAGTATTCTTTAATTTTACCCATCCCGTCTGAGCGTAGCTCGCCCCCGACTGTTTGGAAAATTTATTTAGCGATGGACGAATAAAAGAATCTACCGATCCTGACACGCGCCCGGAAAACCAATTTGTATCTAATCCCGTCAACACATTTTTTTTTAGTATTCCTTTTTTTTATCGGACGAGGAGCGAAGAGCTTTCATTCACCTTTTATTTCCTGCGTTTATTTTATCTTACTTTCCGGGCAGCTCTGGAAACTCGATTTGGCGATTAGAGAACGATTCGGGGGATGAGAACCGCTGCTTGTAAATCATAGAACGAGACGCTCGACCGCCGTTTCTCTCACTTGGAGTCCCGGAGAGGATGATGAGGGACCGGGGCGATGAAGGGGAGGAAAGGGAACGGACTGGAAGGAGAGAGAAGTTGCCGTAGCGGGTCTGTTGGGAAATAAGGAGGCAAGTTGAATCTCGCCCTCTCACGTGTACTTTCCTTCGTCTGTTCTTCTTGCCTCGCCCTCGGCAAATAGCCATGTTACCCAACCCTTGTCGCGTATTTCGGTCCTCCGACCCCTCTTGTAACTTACCAACCTCCTCCCCGCTACCCTCCGATCCACTAAGCGCGGAGCCCGCTCCGCACCCCCTGCAACCCTCCGTTGTAGTCTCTGCTCATCCATCCGTGCGCACTTCTGCGTGTCACGGGGACCACTTAGACTTCTTTGCATAGAAATATTGTCGCACATATTCCCAGTTTTCCTCCTTATACGGTTTCGACAATTCCGATGAGACAAATATCGGGCTGTTCGCGACGAGAAGAAAAAAAATTCTTCTTTTTCACAGTAGCAAAAACGTTAAGGTAGTTCGGACGTCATATGAGTAGTCAAGTTGACAATTTATATTGATTAAATTTAAGTATAAATTATTAATAAAATTCATAAAAACTTGAATTAAAAATATTTTTATCACGTGAATATACTAAAATGCTTCAAAAATTCAATCAACTATTATCTGCAGTACAATGTAATGTCTGCCATCCGCTTTCGAATCGTCAAAAACAAGTTTTTTAATATTTTCTTTTTTAAAAGCACGGTAAGGTAATGTTTTCTTGAAATAAACAGAATCTGTAATCATTTTTTTGTTATTGTGAGTTCTTCCATAAGGTACTGTGTTAAAATCAAAATTTTAAAATGAAATAATTCAAAATTTAGCCCGGCAAGAGGCCCCGAAAATGTGCTTATTACAATCAGGGGACTTCGAACTATCATTAACCGCAAAAATTGGTGAATATTCACCGTACTTGTTCGAACAGTCAAACTACTTTAAATCACCAAATTTCATACCTATTATTTGTTGGTATTAATTTTTACAGTTATTTCTTTATTTTTTACGCTTTCCACACAATTTAAGGGTTTCGTTTTTCAAATTGGTGTTTAAATTTACGAGATGGATTATACTTTCGTCCCAAATGTCACTTTTACATCCACGCAGGAATAAAAAGAATATTTTTATGGGTCAGCATAGAAAAGTGCTTTTGTAATCTCAATGAGACTAAAGAGATAAAGCCGGCCGAGAAACACAATAACAATTAAAAAATGAATATTTCCGGCGATGAAATTTTTTTTTCCCTCCAAAATAGTATCATTCCATTAACGGGAGTAATAGGCATTTAAATTTTCGAAACTGACTCTCCGTACGCCGATAAGAAAAGAGTGAGTGAGAGAGAGAGAGAGAGAGAGAGAGAAAAGAATGAAAAGTCTAGGGCGTTACGGGGAGCGCGTACTCCGTTATATTATTCCTCTCGAATGCTAATGAGATTGCTTACGTAGTGTAAAAACAAAATGGAAAAGCTCTATTACTGCTTATACATAAAGTCGTGAATATACTTGCTGTATATGCAAAACGACGGGAAGTACACGCTTGACAATAAACATGCTTCACAACCTTATCCTTTATAACCCTTCCCAAGGCTTTTCATCCTTTCTTGTTCTATTTTACTCGTCGCTGCCTCTTTGCTTTTCCTTCTGCTTTTCATCCCTTTTTCAACCCTTGTCACTCCATCGACCCTCATTATTTTCATGTCAATATAACAAATTCTAAGGAGGGAAAAAAGATCGACTGTGGAATTTATTTTCACGCCGGTGGGCCAAGAACAACTTTTAAAATAAAAAAAAGCACAACTGGTTGACAATGCAACAAAAATATATGATATATAGAAAATAATATACAAAACGAGCTTTTTTAAATTCGCATTCAACTTCATTACAAAAATACACTATAAAATAATATTAAAATTAATGAAAATCTTCCAAGCACAAATACAAAGAATACAATTAACGATTATGATATAAAAAATGGTTTAGAATAATATTACGAAATGAAAAATATAAAAAAATAGAGTGTAGTGAGTAAAAGTTCATTTTTGTGCACGAATGTATGTAGAAAAAATAAATGAAGGAGGAAGTTCGTAACGTATGTTGCAAAATCGCGAGTGGACGATACAATAACTCGAGGAAACGTTCGGCGGGGTGTGAATCGGGATGCTGGGTCGGGACGAACGACGCAGAAGGCGAGCACGAGTCGGGAACGATGGTCTATCGTCCCCGAGGGCGCTAAGCACCCGCATTCGAGATTTATCTCGCTCATATCTGCGAAATTTCACCACAGCCCCTCCCCGCGAGCGAGTTCGTGCCGCCTCTCGGCGTTGGTCCGCTCGGGATGTAGGCCTTCGGCCATTAAAGCCTGAATATCAGGGCGCACGTGTTCCGGAGACAATTTCCGAAAATGTTGCCCCTCCGTGTATCCCCGTGGCGATAATCGCCGGAGCTTGGGAGAGGAAAATCGAAAAGCGGGTCCGCTTTTGGTCAGAGAGACTCATATGAGCGTGCAAAAGCTCTCCAGGGGAGGAAAAAGAGAGAAAAGATCACAGAGACTAGCTCTCTTCCGGATACAGTGATTTAGCGACTGAGGAAGAGCAGATGAATCCTTGGGGGGGAAAAAAAATACGACAGGGGAGTGAGACGAAGAATTGATATTGTCCGAGGGTGAAAAGCAGATGCTGCGATGAACTTCATATTTTTTCTGATCCCGTTTAGCTATTTTAATGCGAGACAATTTACCAGGGCGCGCGACGAACCGGCGTTTGATCTCTTTCATCCTTCATTTTAATTCATTTCACGTGATGAGATGAAAAATTTTGGATTCCCGTGAAAAATGAAATATACGGGGAAAGCCTCGTAAAACATCGAAAAAGATTTTAATCCTGCTGATGGCAAAAGCCCTGAATATTTTCATGATGCTGGGGGCTACAATGTTTTCCAACGATTTTTTATTCTCGCTTGTCATTTTTTTCGGCTGGCGAATAAAAAATGAGCCATACCGGAGTACATAGAGACTTGAATTTTTGAATGATGAACAGAGGGCGAGGAAGAGCGAGAGAGGAGAGAGAAACGAGGGATGATAAACCCGAGCTTTCGGGAGTCGAGGACAAATTTAATATTTGCCTGGCAGCTCGATTAATCGTAACGCTTCGCGATATGCCCCGGACAATATAGGGAAAAAGAAGAATTTGCGAGAAAAAAAAGAATGAAATGCGCAAATGAAAGCAGGTTCGGCGAATGAAGAGTAAAGATAAGAATATGGACGGACGAGGTTGGAGCGCGAAGAAAACAGGTAGAAGGATATTCGTGCGTTTGTGAAGAAATGTCGAAAGCACGCAGACAAACGAAGATGAAGATGCGAGAAAAAAGCGCAAGAGACAGAGAAAGGGCGAGGGCGAAGGGCGGGAGGGGATGAAAAAAATGGGAGAGGGAAAAAGCACACCGCAATCTCTCCGGCCCAACAGGGAAATGAATCACATCATTATGAATAATAGCACGCCCTGTCGAGCGGTGTTCTCGCTGTCTGGTTATTAATAGTAATGACTTAGCGGGGCTTTTCCTCCGTGGAGGGGTTGGAAAATGTGCGAGCAGGTATGGGATGGGTTCCGGGCGTGTGCCGCTGCGTTCTCGCACTGAAATTTCTCATCGCGTGAAACACGCACCTCTCTCTGTTTCTCTCTCTCTCTCTCTCTCTCTCAGACACACACAAGCTCAATCCTATCTTTCTCCCTGTCTCCCCGAACCTCTCTCTCTCCCTGTATAATGAAAAAAAAATTCTCTCGACCGAGAACGACTGACCCACGGATCACATGGGCTTTCCATCTCGTTTCGATTTATTTCAAAATTAATTATTCACCTCGCCTCCTACCAACAAAAAATTTATGCATTTTTTAAATGCTTATTTATTTTGGAAAAGGAATATAATTTAATTACGGTTTATGGAAAAAAAGGTCACGATGCTGTATATCTACGTTGTTTTGAAAATTTAATTATGAATAATGATTCGAACACGGTCGTTAATCATGAAATAAACGACAGGTCGATGAATTATTTAATTCTCATTTTTCAGTTAAGAATAAAAATAGCAATAATAATTTGTAAAAATTTTATCATTTTTTTAAAACGTTTTATGAAACGGACATGTCCTAGATTTTAAATTTTTTCAATGAATTTTTAAAAGCTAGGCGCGTAAGCGAAAAATAAATGAATTAGCGATCGCGTTTCGAATTTTTTTTTTGTTTAAAAAATTGAAAAACTGTCGAACGCCGGAGATAGCATTTCGTCGAGCTTTGAGGCAGGCCTTTGTGCGAAGAACGCGGAGAATAGGCCATTAAAATCGAAGAGGTCGAGAAATCGAGAGTATAGACGTCAAGTTTAAACGAGCCGGAGAGTTCGGAGGCCGTAAGCCCGGGCGTTATTACAAGGCGTAAACGCGCACTAATATAAACGCAGTTAAATTTGATCGCGGTGAAGACCGCAGCTATTCGACAATATTCGACAATATTTCATTAAGGTTTAATTATTCAACAATGCGACGAGGAGAACGGAGTTAAACGCCTCGATATTCGCGTCGGGGAATGCACGAGGATTCTCTCTCGAAAGCTCCCATTCTGAACACGGAGCAACCGTGCACAAAGACGAAGACATGGCGAGAGGCAGGCCGATGGTGTCATATCGTCATCGTCAAAGGATATATCATCCCAGTATGCGCTCTCTCCCTATTTTCTGTGTAAACCGATACGAGAGCTCGATCCTCGAGTGCTCGATGGACCTGATATTAAATCCATCTTGGCCATTCGCAGGAATCAGGAGAGTGCGAACACGAGCTGGATTGAAACACGGCGAAGAAGAGAGGGCCCGATCGGTTCGCTTTGTAGTGCCACCAGCATTATTTTCCAAAGATTAGACTCAGGCAGAATGAAATTCGTGGCGGAGAATCGCACTCTCGTCCTTTCTTATATGACCACGCTTCCTATTTCCAGCCTCGATTTTATTCACGGAGAAATATATCATAGAGAAATTTATTTATAGAGAAATATATAAATAAATATATATATCTGCCGGAGATTCCGCTTCTTTTCGCTACTTTGATTTAACAATCTTGTATATTATGTTTGGAGATTTTAATACCTCGTGATGCGGCGTATCTAATTTATGGAATATTCCATTTAATTCTCAGATACGTATCTTGGGAAGAAAAACGCTTATCTCCTCGATCGTTTACGACTCGATTATCGATTCTACTCCCCGTTTTTATGACCGCGTTTATTTTTTTTTCGGATATAAATTTTGTGCGTTCCGTAGGGCGTCCAGGGTTTTTTTTTCTTATGTGTATTAAATATTTTATTTTCATCCGTGTTTACGGTCGTTATCTAATGGAACACAGTTAGAGAGTTATTGATTGTAAAAATGTGCAGATCTGTATAACTGAAGAATATTGGTGAAAATGTTAAAATTTTATTTTTAAATGATATGCTATTTGAGGGGAAAGCTACTTTTTAAAAATTTTATACAACTTTGAGTAATAAATATTCAAATGTATGAAAATGCATGAAATTTTGGGAATAAAATAAAAATTGTGACAATTATTGCAAAAAATATATCACAAGAACTTTTATTTGCGTCAAGGCGTAATAAAAAAAAAGTCTCTGTGGCCGGACCCAGATATTATACACTGTCGCACGCTATATAGATGGAAAGAGACAGAAAATTTTTGCAGGAAGATAGATCAATATGTACGTACACGGAGTTTGTTGTGGCAAAGATGACTATCGGACACGCGAGGTTCGTTTATGCCGGGACGTCCCGAATGGCGAGCGGAAGGGCCAAAAGTGTCACCGAGTGTCACACGCGGCAACAGCCAGGATCGCAAACACCGTATATCTCGGCACGCGAGAGAGCCTGCTCCCTCGATATCGACGTTCTCACTCTCCTTTATTCGGGTAGTGCGAACTTTGGATCGCTGTGCAAGTGGTTATGGCCAGTTACGATCGGGCACTTCGGGTACTTGTGAAAAAAAAGTCCGGTAAACAGGGAGGAAAATAAAGATAAAAGAAAAGGCGGAGAAAGACTGACGCGTGTGGATTAGTCCGAAGATTAATGGCTCTGCTCGTGAGCCTGTCAGAAAAATTCTATTTGGTTTCTCGACTGGTTTCTCTCGAATTTCTGTCAACTTTTCAAATTTGGTACAAATTGTGTGACTTTTTTCTGTTCTCTAATATGAAAATGCCGCTGCGGCAGGAAAAATCTTCAGCTTCGATTTTAATCTCATTTTTTAGAAGGTTCAAAGAAACGATGGACACTGAATAAAGTGTTTTTCCCAAAAAAAAGATTACGTTAAAAAATTAAAAAGAAATTTTTAGTACTTGTATCTGCATTTTTAATGCGGATACTCATCGAACCACCCTCGAATACGTCAATCAATTACTTTATTCTTGTATGTAAATACATATTTCGATACCCACAAATATTTTCATAATTTTTTTTTTATAAAATGATAAGGAATACCCTTGTGTGTGATTTTTTGTAGTTTGCTCAGCGAAATTCATTTACATGCGTGACGTAAACTTTTTGGAAAATATGCGTCGAGTCTGATATTTGTGCAGATCGTATTATTATAGTATAGAGTTTCGTGATACATGGATTGGTTCTGCATATTTTTCGTCGCTTTCTGATTATGTACGAGACCACACGATATTGTATTACATTGGATAGCATTACGTTGATTTAATCCATTTATATATTACAGTGGGCTTGCGTAAATTTATACGTTTGTGTAATCCTACCTGTCGCAGTCTACCAAAATAAATCTCAATTTCTCATATCCGATTAGTATTAATTTAGTATTTTGTTTACACGTGATATAATTAATTAGATTTAATTAATGTCGTTTCTTAATCAGTGATATTTCCATTTTTTGTTTTCATTTTTTAAATAAATTTTCTGGGGAATAATACAACGTTTGAGTATTAAAATATAAAAATATGAAGCTCATGAGAGGGATGGGTAGGTAAATGAGATTTGGCGTTTCGGTGGAATCAAAATCAACGGGACAAGGCGATAGATAATGAAAATAACAAGCATAATACTCGGATTCGTATCAAAGATCGTTATAATAATAATTCAAACGAATTACGCTTGTTAATAATTACCGGAGATTTGATCCATTAATTATTATTATCTCTACCGTTACGCATGGCAGTTTGCATATTTCAATCATAATATGCTGACGTACAATGGTGCCTTCTGTACGGAACATCAGCCTCGAGAAAATAACAGACGTAAAAAAGAAAAGCTCTGAAAAAGCTTTCAAAAAATTAAACAAAAAAGGATTATCATTTAAAACTGTCTCTCACTTCCTCTATTTAAAATATATAAAAGCTTTTAAAGCCCACATCGAACGTCAATCAAGTTTTGTGAATTGTGAAATTACAAACGTTCCGTGTACGAGTCTGGTAGAAAAATAAAACAAGGTAACAGCCAGTGCGTGATAGAGTGTGAGGATTGTCAGATGGATGTCAAGGGGGATGAAAAGCTCTTATCCCTTTCCGGATCGCGATACTATCAGGTCGAGTCACGCTTGCCCACGGGAGAATGGGACTGTCACGAAAGTAAGTACAGAACGAGCGCACACTCTGAAATTAGTAGCAAAAAAACATAAGGGTGCAAGCTAAAAAATGTTTCATTATGATAGCAATTATTCTCCAATTTTCGCAAGCTCGAACAATTTTTGTTTCTCGACGAGATTCCGATCTCACTTTTCCGCTGTCGAACATTGGAAAATGACGGTGGGTACATGTCCTGAAGGGGATAAGAACGGGGAAGGACGAAGCGGTCGAAGATCGAACGGGGCCGAGGTCGGCATTGCCGACCCGTGACAGCTGTCGGTGATGCTTGCAAGCTCTCAACGTGGACCACGAGCTTTCTCGCTCTGCGAGGGTAACGGGGAGAGATAACGAATTTGGAGAATACAATGGAAATACGGAGGGGAAAAGCTCGCGCAAGCTCGAGCTTTTCCGGGAAGCGTTTTCCACTTTACCAACGCATGACCGGGTATATATTTACCGCATGTCGGCTCACGAGGGATAATTTTCCACCGGAAAATTCGCAGCTGGCGCCATCTGACGGGTTTGTCGTGCACTCGCGAGCAAATTTCAAGCCTCGTCGGGGGGTAGTTTCGAGGACATTCGAGAGCGGTGTACAGCGACCTCACGCTAGGATCAGATTTGAGATTTTCAGAAAGGAAAAAGGGATCGAGTTCCGCAAAGTGGTTTGCCCAATTTTATCCCTAAAATCAATTTTATCCTCGATCTTTTTTCATCCCCCAAAATTTTGCATAAATTTCAAATTATATTGAAAAATGATTTTTTTCTTCCTTTCTCCACTTCAAGTCTGTTCTTTTTCACTTTCTACTTTTCTTCGTTTCTCTTCTCTCTCTCTCTCTCTCGTTCTTTTACTCGCTCGTTCGATTTCCATCGTCAGTTGACAAAACTTTAAAACTTTTAACGACCAATTCGGCGTTAATTACATCGACAAGAGAGGCATCG
This sequence comes from Cremastinae sp. A BG-2022a, assembly GCA_030522545.1. Taxonomy (NCBI): domain Eukaryota; kingdom Metazoa; phylum Arthropoda; class Insecta; order Hymenoptera; family Ichneumonidae; species Cremastinae sp. A BG-2022a. The sequence continues at coordinate 3,168 of JAPYYW010001349.1, read as the reverse complement.
AAGGGAAAGTGTCACGAGAGGAAGGGGACACTTTATCCGGGCGCGGGGAAATCGGGGGTCGAGGAAAGTGTACAAAGAGAGAAAGGGGAGGGATGGAAGGAGGGATAAGGGGTAGAATCGATACAGCGACGATACGATGTCTCGAAACTCGAAACAGGAGTGCGCGCGCACGGTGCACGTTTCTCCTCTGTGGAATATATCTTTCGCTCGTTCTCCCACGAGGATGCACTCGGTACAGAGCTCGAGGCGGTCTGTAACGCGTCCGGCCACTCGTCATTACGACCGTAGTTCATCTCTCTTTTCCAGCTCCTTATCAAAATCATTTACAAGCTCACACTGACCGGAATCCGGGATCGTTATCGCGGTAAAACGATCGCGAGAAAATCGCCCTTTATAAGAAGCCCGTTCTCCCGAGCATCCTGGGAAACCGAAAAAAGGGGAGAAATAATAAATTGATGAACGAAGTTTAGCGAAACGATCAAATATGCTGTTTGCTGCGTACATTTGCCAATTCGAGGACAAACTGGAAAGCGATTCGAACGTTGTGCCCACCATTCACTGTCGTTTATATATCCGAATCCAATCGCTATCTCAATTTGTCTATACAGTCCCTTTCCGTTTGATCCTGAAACTCGACAGAATTTCATCAGAGACGGAATGATTCGCGATTCGCACGAGTGTTTCGTCCGAGCTTAATTGAAATAAAGCAGGGTGAGCGTCTTTTGTCGCCAATTTTTCTTCTCCCTCGATATACTTTCCCTCCTCGATACTTATATTCTTCATGAATCTTATATTTTAATTATCGAGACTTTTTTTCGATTTTTCTAACCCCTCCCCCCTCCCGTCATTTTATTTTCAAATATCCTAGAAATATTCTTACCCCGTTGAATCGATCTTGTCCTCATCTTTTTAATACCTGAGATTTTTTTCTGCTCGTTTATATATCCGAATCCAATCGCTATCTCAATTTGTCTATACAGTCCCTTTCCGTTTGATCCTGAAACTCGACAGAATTTTATCAGAGTCCTCGATGATTCGCACGATTCGCACGAGTGTTTCGTCCGAGCTTAATTGAAATAAAGCAGGGTGAGCGTCTTTTGTCGCCAATTTTTCTTCTCCCTCGATATACTTTCCCTCCTCAATACTTATATTCTTTATGAATTTTATTAATTTTAAGAAATATTCTTACCCCGTTGAATCGATCTTGTCCTCATCTTTTTAATACCTGAGATTTTTTTCTGCTCCCCTGCCATACTCACTGCGAGTATATTTCTATTTCAGCCTCTTCCAGCTTTTGTCCCCTCCAAAACTACTATGCAGAGTCGCTCGGGCGATTTAACCCCGACAGGATTTATTCAAGCCCGCGCGTATACTTGGGCCCTCGTAGCCGCGGAGAAGAGGGAAACCCGCGCTGGAAGTAAATGCGCTTAAATCGTAAACACCGTTAATCCTGTAGGATCCCGAACGAGCTTAATACTTGGGCGCACACGTACACGTGACTCTCGCGTCCTTTTCTCCTCGCCGCGGAATGACTCCGGCGTTCGTGCACGCTTCGCGTCCTGACGAAGTCAAAAGTTTCCCCGATTTCTCTCCTCTCATCTCCACTACTTTATTCCCTCTCTCCCTCGTGCATTCTCATTCCTTGAATTTGTTCCGCAAACCGAATTTCCCGACAGAGGCCAGGCCCTCTGGTTCTCCCCGTGAAAAACGAGCGTCGCAATGGAAATACATGACAATGTTTATGAAGCAAAACATTTTGTTGTTTGAATTATGGGAAATCTGCACTGTCATTTTGTTGATTGAAACAAAAATTTATTTGAATTAATATCATATTTAGTTTTATTTTTCATACCATGAATTAATCGAACAAAATAATATGAATTCCACAATTTTGTTGCTTTTATGAAATATTTGTTTGAGTTAACTCAAGCAGTACTTGCTTCAACAATATTAATGTTGAGTTAACTAAATACGAGTCAACAAAATATATTTTGTTGATTCAACTAATTTCTTTTCTCAGTGTACATGCAGCATCCCTCATCCCTTATTCTCTCACTTTCATTCTCTGATCATCGACCCGTTAGCAATTTATAAATTCTGTCGGAAAAATGGCGAATACAAGCCGGAGGCGAAAGAAGCGAGTGAGAGATATATTGCAATTATCTTCAAACGAAGCAACACCCTATCGAGGCCCGATACACTTTCGTTGCTCGGCTTACCCTCTCACCAAATTACTGGAAAGGGTTAATTAAGACTACGATCAGTACTGTTGTTTTATAATTCCATAAAATAATAACAACAATGTGAAAAACAATAATAAGTGAATTTCATCGTTGTAATGCAAATATCGTAATGGAGATGGAAGGTCAATTTATTCGGAAAATACGGAAAGTCGTTTGAACTTTGGTGGGAATTTTCGTCGGGACGTGAGTATGTGAATAAACAAGCTCGCGGATTGTCACTCGTATCGGGAATGAGTCCGACGTGCGTTCTTGCTGATTCGCGACATCGTTCAGCTGCGATGCGCCCATCGACATGGAGCGCGATGTGAAAACACTCTGTTACACAATGAAACCCGATAGGCATGAAGAATCGTCCGGTCAGATCATCTGGCTGACCATCATTCCAATATAACAGAGGTATATCACTGTATACTCGTTATCAATTTTACCAGCGTCCTCGATGCGACGAAATCCGTCAAAAATAATGAGCTAAATATGAGATCGCACATTTTTTTTGTCGCAAAAAAATTAAGCAATTGAAACGTATCGGGGCGAGTGCATACTCGAAATTTTCAAAGGATCAACACTGGATAAGCTTCTGAAAGATTGATAGAATATACTCGGCTGATCAGGCTTGATTAATTTTTTAAGAATATTAAATTCATAATGGCATGTAGCATTAGTTATTAAATATTCAGTTATCAATAAGAATTATAACTGAAAACTCTTTTTCGAATGTAACCGAGACAGTCTATTCAAAAGTTTATCCTTATGTGGTAACTTGATGTAAAATCATCAGTTGAAATTTCTTGAGACAGAATTTATTCAAAAATTGCACAGATGTTTGTTAGCATTGTGTTAACGTGTTTGCAAAATTTAAAAAGGCTCAACCATGTAGTTATTTAGATATTAATTTTTTAAAGTTGCTACTTTTAACATGGGCTCT
>JAPYYW010001348.1:0-30550 GCA_030522545.1 Cremastinae sp. A BG-2022a | reverse complement strand
TTCAAATTTTCATCGTGTTCTTAATGAATTTCGATTTCCTATACTTTTAACATGTAAAACTTCATTTATTTTCGCCAAGGCTATCGAAACCCCTTAACAGAAAGCGCTCTCTTCTGTTAGGGCCGGGACACACGTGCGTTTTAAATTCATGCGGTAGCCGTGCCTTTTTAAAAATTTTATTCGTCTGTGATTTGTCTTTACGATACACAACTTCACAATTGCGATGACGTTGTGTTGATTTAACGCATCGTGTGTACCGGTCCTTAACTTGCGGCATTCTTACTCCTGACTTCTCCCGAATCAATCAAATTTCGCTACCAATGAAATTTTGGCGTGATAATTTAATAATGTATGCCTGTAACCATGGACGCGTTCCACTTATCGTCCGAAACGTTAACAAAGACTCAAAACCAATGTAGGGTGGGTGGACCTAATCTCACCTGCACCTGCACCAAATCTCGGCCACTCGACTATTATTTTAATAGTTAATATAAAACAGATATTTTTTTATCTTCTAAAACGTGTGTAGAATCTTTCGTGCAGAAAAAAACATAGACAAACATTAAAGATAATTTTGGTTGGACTATACTGGTTTGTAGATTAAATATCATGAAAATACAACCTCTAGGGGGCCGAAAAAAGGTCTTATGTGGCCGAGATACGGTACGTTTACCCTAACAAGGATAGGACAAAAGTTTTGTGGGCGATAAGTGGAATTTGCCTCATATAAGGCAAGGCGCCATATATATTGATTATCGCGCTTGCGCATATGATAAAGAGGCTTGTGGTAGGATTTAGGGGAAAGTTAACAGATAAGAGCGGAGGGAGGCACGAGCAGTTCACAGGTGAGGGCGTCGACTGTAGAGAGACTGGAAGAGTGGGGATCGTGAACGATGCACAAGCGCGAGGAGCGTCCCTCCGCGCGTCTGTCCGCGTCTCCACCGTTGGCTCGTGACGTCGAGCTTGCGAGCGAGTCTCATCCCTTCGGTTTTTCATCCCTCACGATTTTTTTGCTCCCGCGCGATTTTTTTGCTTCCCCTCGCGATTTTTCCGCTCCCCCACGCCGCTACGCCCCCTCCGCGCTCCCTCGTCTCGTCGTGTATATCGTAACCGCGCGCGCGGCGTCTGGTGGGGAGACGCGCGCGAGGCTTCGGGGATGGGGACGGAAAAGTGAAATCGAAGGGAGGGGGTAGCAGCGCGGAAGGCAAGGGAGGGGCTGGCCGAAAATGGCTGTCACCCGCGGGACAGGTCGCCCGGAGTTGGGCGCGTAACGGATTTCGTTTTTCTTCCCCACCCGCTTCGCGCCAACTCCGTCGTCGTCGCCGACGCCGTTGTTCGCCGTCGTTCCTCTCGTCTTCCAATAATACTCGCCCCCGATCGTTCACCAATTGACATTGTTTAAAAACACAATTGATACAGTCCAGCCGAGAAGTCGTCTCACCGGTCGGTGCCAATCGATAGTTATTATGTTACGGTTAAAAGGCAATATCCGTACTCTTTTGAAACTACCCCCGGACCCGCCAACTTCGGTCAACCGTGCTCGAAGGTAAAACGCAAGTTCGACGAGTCCTCGGGATAAAGATATACGTTTTTTCTTTTTTTTTCATCCCTTATCCTCGATAATGCGCGCTCTCGCTCTCCGACTCTTTTCTTTCGCAACGGTCGCCACCGGTCGAGCTTTTTTCCCCCCGTCTTATTTTCGGAGATTTTTCCCCACTTCTCGCCAAGACATCGAATCATATTTACCCTCGACGCTCTGAGGTCAGTGAAACTTCGTGCGTCACGGAGCAGTTTGACGATAAACCACACGGGGGATAAACACACCTCTCGAACGAGAGCGATCCTTTTCTCTCTCTTTCTCTCTCGCCCTTTCCCTTTCCCTTCAACCCTTTGACGTACGACGTTCAGTGTGTGATTGCGTGATGAATTAATTCGTCGATGTATTTTCTTTCTCGGTTAAAGTGCCAGTCCCTTTCTCTCTCTCCCTCTCTCTCTCTCTTCTTTTCATATATTCGTCGAGAAAAAAAAGAAAGTGGTCCGTCCTTTATTCGCGAGATTGTTAGATATTGCATTGACTGCAGTTTTTCGATTTTGTGATGTTTTTTTCGTTGTTAAAATATATTTTATGCGCATACTTCTAAAAATTGGAAAGGGCAAGTTGGTAAAGATGATATATTTCGTGTGTATATTCTTTTTAATGATTTCGTACGAAAGTTTTACTAAATTTTCGATGGATATTTGAGAAGTTAAATTTCAGAAATTTAGTGCAACCAGTAAGAAATGGAAAAAAAAATTGTATTTTTTTGGAAATAGATATGATATGGAAAGTGAGAAGATATAAAAGATCGAGTCAGACAATTTTTATGAAGGGTGTATAAGTTCAAAGACTTGAAGAAAAAGTGAAAAATAAATTTGAACAAAATTGAACGGTAAAAAATTAAGTCATATTTTTCAAAAAGCTTCACATTGAAGTAAATTATTTTAGTAGGTATATAAAGCTAAAAAAGTTTATGCAGAATTTAAATGTGTAAATTTCTAAAAAGAGACATAAAAATTTTGATAATGCGAGTGTAGAAATAGCTTAACGGAGAGTCAAGGATCAAATTATTTCTTCTTTTGCTATCTTTAGAGAGAAAAAAAATGAGAGTGAATACAATACATTAATAATGCAAGCTAACAGTAAGTTAAAAATACAATAATAAAGATGCAGGTGTAGAAATGTCAACTAACGGAGAGTCAAATATCAAATTATTTCTTCTTTTGTTATATTTTCAAAGAACAAATAAATGAGAATGAGTAATGAAGAGGAAAGGAAAACAATAAAAAAGTAGTAATCGTATAGATTGCAAGGCGTTTGAGAATAATATTATTTTCTTCTCTTTGCAGAACAAACTTGTACTAAGATGAGTTAGTACACAAAGATTACGGAGTTGTAAGTGGCCAGAGAAAAGAGAGAGAGAGCAGAGAAGGAAGATGCAAGGAAGCTCGTTCTGGAGAGTCGTTATTCTTTCGTTGGCCATTTTTCTTGATCTGCAAGTGAACTGCGAAGCGGAGGCAGAAACATCTGCGAGAAGTACGAAAAACAGATTGAGGCCATCGCTGTCGAGATGGCGATTGGTGATATGCCTTTCGCAGCCGCAAAGCGTCTCCAGACTGGATGTGCAGAGAGCATGGGAGGAAGTCAGACTGGAGGCTTCCCAGACAGAGATAGACATGTCCTGGGTCGAAGCTCGAATGACACCCATGTCAGGTTCGCTGACGTATCCGCTCTCTCTTATAACAAAATTCTGTGGGGACGTAGAGAATGGAAAGACTGTACTCAGTCTGGTGATCGGGGGTGGCGCAGCAGCCAGATTTTTGATAACCGCGGCTGCTTCCTTGAACCTCCCTGCGCTCTGGTTGCCCATGACGCACAGAGATTTTCTACGCCAAGTAAGCGAAGGATATTTGTGATCAGATGATAATTGCGTGTCGAAAATAATTTATAATATACTAATCATTATGATTGAACTTTGCTCAGGGAAGGAGTGGGCGATTCGAGACTCGTTTGGGCTCTGGTTCGGAAGAGGCCGGAGCGGCGGCTGCGGCCTTGATGCACAAAGCCAACTGGCATGCCTTCACACTGCTGATCGACACGACGCTCCTGCCGTTGCGTCATCTCCTGAAGCACAACCAATACGTTCTCACACCTAGAAAGATAATCCATCTTCCGGCGAACGACAAGAGTCTGAGAATCCGCATGAGACGAATCTCGGAGGAAGGAGGCACGGGGGGAGTTCTGGTAATGGCCTGCGACCTGAACAACGCCCGTAGAATATTAGCGGCTGCTTCCAAGTTCGAGATGATGGCGGGACGATTTTTGTGGCTCTGGCTGGACCTCAAGGCGGAGCTCAGGCCGAACGAGCCGGGGATCATTAATTCCCACGTTCTGTACAATTCCCTCGCCCCGACGAAGAACGAGCGACCGCCGAGTTCACCGTTGGGAAAAGTCCTCGAGAACAGCGGGAGCCTCGTTCTCGGGAGCCAGGCTCACCTTCACTCGCTCTCGAGCCTCGCGAACGACGTTAATCATCTTCAGGAGCACCGGTGGCAGTTCGAGAAGACGAAGAGCGTGAAAAAACGCGAGGACAGGTACAGCTTCGACGACGACGAGGAGGTCAGGATGACGGACAAGAATTTGAACTCCAAGACTTTCATGCCCGTCGGAATGCTCGCCCTGAGGCCGTCGAGCCTCAAGATCTCAGGCGGTGACACGATACTGACGAGGATGCTCAGAGAAACCTCTCAAGCTCTCGACAGCACTTTCGTCGAGCTCGAATCATCCCTGAACCGCTTTCGCGAGACCCAGCTCAGGGAACACTTCGTGCCAAACTGTTTTCCCGAGACAAACGACAAATTGTCCATCAACGAAGTCAAGGATAATGTCTCGAGGACTCTCACGACTAAACTGCGCGAGGCCATGAGACAACTTTCCCGAGACAAGGCTGAATTTCAGCTGCTTAATCTTCAGGCTGTACAGTTTCCAGGAAACAAAACGCAATTGAGGTAAATAACGAGGTACTTTATTGATACGACTTTAAAGATAATTTTTCTTTTTTTTTTTAATTTCCATAAACGTTTTTCGACATCGTACATGCATGACATTTTTATTTAAAAAATGATCTTTAAAAAATGTGAATTTTAATGCATTTTTGAAAGCTTATATCTCTTACATGGCACGGTATAATAACGTGTTAAGTAACGTACTGTCTGTTGCTGAAAAAAATAGGGGATTGCACGTAACTCAATTTTTCCATTCTTTCTGCCGAACCACCTCTCAAAAAATCGTTTTCTTAGAATTTTGTTGAAAATTTGCAAAAACCTTTTTTGATATAATGTGCAAAAGTATATTAAACTTAAAGAGGTTTTATTACGTAGAACTCGAGATATTTATTGTCAAAAATGACTATTTATTGTACTCTCCCATATGAGCACTCATTGCGATCTTCAACTCTAAATATTTTGACTTCTAGATAGTAGAACTTCTTGAAATTTTGCATAAATTTTTAAAGTACATTAAAGAAATTTCCTTTAGTTTAAAAAAACCTAAGATTTTGATTTTTCTAATTGTCATATATACGTAGCAAGTACAGGTGCACTTGGATGATCTGGAATTTTGAGTATGCTATTCTCGAATCAATTTGCAAAATCTTTTCTTGATAAACTTCTGCTGAAAATCCACATAGTACGGAGATAAACTAAGATAAAATTTTTTGATTTTACTCTACCAACTACCTTAAGGGAGTACAACCGAGATAGTATATATTGAAAAGTTTGTCCTTACATGTTAATTAAGTGTAAAATTGTGTTAAAGTGTATGGAAAATTAAAAAAAGGCTCTACCATATCACCATTTCGATATTAATTTTTTTTAATTGCTAGTTTTAACATTGGCCCTTATGAAAGATTCGAAGAAGCAACGATTTTAAATGCGTATAATATCTTGATTTCTATAGATGGTGAAGCTTTGTAAAATTCGATACACATTTTCATATGAAATTGAAGTAGATCTGTCGAAATATTGAAGAAAATCTGTCTTGACACGGTTTTGCGATAGTACTACCTCGAGTATAACGAATGATGAATTTTTTTTTCAAAGATGGACGAAAGTCGGTTCGATAAGGGGCGGCAAGGACGTTCGTCTGGACACGATAACATGGCCGGGAGGAGGAATAGTTCCGGCTTATTTGGAGCAAGGAGGCGAAAAGATAGGAATGCCAGCGTACAAAATAGTTACGGCGTTGGCTCCACCTTTCTCAATGGTAACCGATCTGCAGGAAGGTCTTTGCCTCCGGGGCCTGGTGTGCCGTCAGGGCGAGCAGACGAAATGCTGTTACGGCTTGACGATGGATCTTTTGTCCCTGATTGCGAGGGAGCTCAACTTCCGGTTCGACCTGTACATAGCGCGAGACGGTCTCTTCGGACGGAGAAACGGACGGAACGGGACGTGGAACGGGATCGTCGGGGAACTCTTGCACGGGCACGCCCAAATGGCCTTCGCACCGATGAGCGTTTCCGCCCGGCGAGCGGAAGTAATCGATTACACGACGCCATATTTCTTCAGCGGAGTCAGCTTCCTGGTTGCTCAAAAAATGAAGACCGACATTTCGCTGTTCGCCTTCCTCATGCCTTTCAGCACGGAGCTCTGGATCGCCGTTTTCACGTTCCTCAATATCACCGCGATGGCCGTTGCCGTCTACGAGTGGTTCAGCCCTTTCGGTCTCAATCCCTGGGGACGTCAGCGCAGCAAGAACTTCTCGATCGCCTCCGCTCTCTGGGTCATGTGGGGTCTTCTCTGCGGACACCTCGTTGCCTTCAAGGCGCCCAAATCGTGGCCTAACAAATTTCTCATCAACATCTGGGGCGGCTTCTGCGTCATTTTCGTCGCTTCCTACACCGCCAACATCGCCGCTCTCATTGCCGGACTCATTTTTCATTCGGCCGTCAGTAACTATCACGACAGAAGCGTGAGTTGTTTTCGTCGTTGCACATTTTGCGTTTGTCCCTTTGTTTCATTTTTTTTTGTCATTTGAGAATTTATGGGACAATCCCGGAAATAAGTAAATTCTTTACGTTCAATTCGTAAGAACTTTTTAGAAAAAGTTGTCAATACTTTGTGCCTTCCTTTCACTATCTATTAGCAACTTGAGCATATTTTAAACGATAATTTAAACATTTTTTTATCGTTTAAACAATTAAATTTAAAAATTTTCTATACAAAATGAACACTACTACGAATTGTATATTTCATAAGAATTTCATATTTTTAAATTCGTATTCAGTCCAAATTTATGGATTCTCCATAAGAAGCAATGTTAAATCTCAGCAACCTCGGAGTTTGATAATTTCTCAACCATTCAGTAAAACGATTTCAAATTCAGCACGAAATTTGTTCATATATTTAAGAACATCATATCAAAAATTTATCAAATTTTTATATTTCTAAAAACATTGCCCATACATTCTTAACTTTATTATTGAAGATCTTTTGGAAAAAACTACAAAAAATTAAGTGTGTCACGTTCAATCTCTTGCCTCTTTTTGTGAGTAAGGGAAATGAGTCGTTGTTACTAAATTTTTTTTAAGTGAAAAATTAATCGCATCATTTTTAATTTTTTAGAAAATCTTATTATAAATTTTAAATGTTGATTTCTTTTTACTTCTTAGACCTTTATTTTATTCTTTTTTCAAGACATCTTTTCTCTGTGACATCGATAAACACTGAATTTTAGTAATTTTTTTCATTGGGTTTTCAAAGCAGAAATTTTAAAGATTTTTCGATTCTTGACATGTATACACGAAGAATAAATCTAAATTAAAAAAAAAGAATAAAACTCGAAAACGAAGGGCAACTTTAAAAAAAACACTTCAAATCAAAAATTTCAGCCAGATATTGGTGAACAACTTTTTGAGCTCCTACATTTTTAAAAACATGGTTTCGAAATAATCACGATTAAAATTTCAGTACTTTTGACTAAATGATACAAAAATTCCTAAATATTTAGATCATTGATTTGTCCTTTTTTCAATAAACTCCATATTGTATATTTTTGCAATACATAAAAAAAAACAATTTTTTAATCATCGTAAAAAGACTGCCTCCAAAAAAGTAATTTCACAATACAATTTATGAGATAAGTTACAATAAAATATTCGCACCTTGGTACGACTTTCAAAAAATTTACCGAAAATAATGAGTTTTTGCAAAATTAATCATTTGACCGTTTTTGAAAATTTTTGTATAATTATTACATAGTTTGTTATATAGTTTCGTAATAATTAGTAGTTTTTTCAGTATGTCTGTAATTTAAAAAAATTCAGTCGACCACAGGTTTGTGATGAAACATTTTTTTTTTTAGCTTTTGCAACAAAGAGTCGGAACTCCGCGTGCTTCGGCCGCAGAATATTACATCCAATCGGCGAACGATATTCTGTGGTCTCACATGGCGAGATTCTCAGTCTCGGATATCGCGGAAGGAGTCGAACGCCTGCGCAACGGAAGTCTCGACATTCTCATAGCCGACACGCCCATCCTCGATTATTATCGAGCTACCGATAACGGATGCAGCCTCCAGAAAATCGGCGACACGATAAACGAGGATTCTTATGCGGTTGGCCTCACCAAGGGCCATCCTCTCAAGGAGTCAATCTCCAATGTAATTGCCAACTACACGAGCAACGGGATGCTCGATATTCTCAAAGAAAAATGGTAATTTTTTTTTAAATCTAGCATCAATTTTATTTTATTTTTCAAAAAACAATCAGATGGTAATAGCTAAAAATTAATGGTAAAATTAATTGTATGATATGGTATGGTATGGTAATTGTATGGTATGGTATAAATTAATGGTAAATATGGTAAATTTTAAAAAATATTACATCGATTTTTCGTTTCAACCAACAATCGGATATCTAGAATGATTTTTTCCAAATTTGTAATTGCGAATTTTGTGAATCTTCACAGTTCTGTTTTTGATAAATAATTTCTAGTTTATTCATTTCGTTTATTTTAGTTCAATTTGCAATGCAATAAATAACTTTTTTAAGTCATTTCTGATGACAGCCTCCCCTTAATTTAATCGATAGAAAGGAACAATTCAAAAGGCATTTTTCCACTAAATATTTTCTCGCTCTCTGTGGTCGAGTTATTTTTGTAAATTATGATGCTTCGCCTGAAAACTCTAGTAAATAAATATATAATGTTTTTTTTAGGTACGGTGGTTTACCTTGCATCAGAACGTCCGACGGTTTGAATCCGGGATTGGGGATGCAGACGAGTGGCCAACCGAGGCCTCTAGGGGTTGCCTCGGTGGCGGGAGTTTTTTGCTTGCTGGGCACCGGATTAGTCGTCGGGACTCTGATACTTGTGGGCGAATTGCTATTTTATAAGTACACCCTGCCCCGGCTGCGTCATCGTCCGAAAACGTCGATATGGCGAAGTCGGAACGTCATGTTCTTCTCCCAAAAACTTTATCGTTTTATAAATTGCGTGGAGCTCGTTTCGCCGCATCACGCAGCTCGTGAGCTCGTCCATACCGTGCGGCAGGGACAGATAACGTCCCTCTTCCAAAAAAGCGTCAAACGGGTTGGTACTTTAATCCGATCATCCCCATTACCGATAGAAGCGATAAAAAAACATTAAATATCCTACAAGGTTCCCATGTTTCAGAAGGAACACGAGCAACGTCGACGTCGCAAGAGTAAAGCCCAATTCTTCGAAATGATCCAAGAGATCAGAAGGTGCGTTCCTTTATCCCTCTGTATTAATTTTGTCCTACGAAATTACTATGATTTTTTAATACTAGAATATTTGGTGTGAAACTCAAATATGACATTTTTCTCCAAATTTTCGTTTGATTGGAAATTTACTTTAAAAAAAAGGAAGATTGTTTTTTAAGGTGGCTCATCAATGAATTAAAAGACGGGCGATATATATATATATATAATATATATATATATAAAATATATATATATATATATATAAAATAAAAATAAAGAATATCGATTTTTAAAGGAAACATTTCTACACAATTTTTATGGAGAAAAAAGATAATTTTTTTAAGGTAGTTCTATCAAAAAGTCGTTTTCTTAGAATTTTGTTGAAAATTTGCAAAAACCTTCCTTCCATGATGTGATACGCAATTGTATATTAAATTTAAAGAAGTTCCATTGCGTAGAACTTGAGATATTTATTGTCAAAAATCACTATTTTCTATACTCTTCCATATGAGCGATCTTCAACTCTAAATATTTTGACTTGTGGGTAGTGAAACTTGTTGAAATTTTGCACAGCTCTTTATTGTACTTCAAAGAAGCTTCTTGTAGTTTTATATTTTCATACATACGTAACAAGTACAGGTCACCTTGCATAGTCTTCAATTTTGAGTATGTTGTTCTTGAAACAATTTTTTTACACTGTAAAAAAATGATTCATGCATTATTTTTATTCTTTAAAAATTAATCGTCATTATTGTTTGCGCATAAAAAACGAGCTTGAAAAAACGAATAGAATTACTGCGGATTAGAGCGAGCATAAATCCTTAATCGATTCAGTGAAGGAATAACAAATAAATAGAAAAAAAAACTAAAAACTTAGCAGTTTATACAATCAGTCTGATGTTTTTCACGGTTGTTATTAAATATGTGTGTTGATTGATGTTTAAAACAGAGTTCAGCAAGAGGAGAAGGTGGAAGCGCCGGCGAAGGAGGCGGAGGCGTCGCGGCTCGGGGGTAAGCGGGAAACGAAGCCGGTGAAGGGTCGAGAGCGGAGCCGGAGCAAGTCGCCGTTGATGCCGAGAAGCCCGAAGGGCTCGGAGAAGTGTCGGAGCTCGACGAACCTGTCGGGCTCGCGTTTGGGCCTGGCCCCGATGAGCCTGGAGTCGTCGAAGCCACGGGATTTCACGTTGAGCAGCACAAACCTTCGAGCGCGGAGCCCGCTCGAGACGGTCGGCCGGAGGCTGAGTCACGGTGACGGTGGATCACCGCCGCGGAGTCTGGGCTCGAATTTCGGCGGGAGCGCGAACCTGCGCCCGCTCCAGCCGATTAAATCGGACTCGGTGAGCGGCGGGGCACCGACACCGCGTTACTCCCGGAGCCCGGCGAAGCGGGGCCAGTCCTTCCCCGTGTTCGCGACCCTGCGACCACCGCCGGGGCACTCGGCGAGCCACGGGGTCTCGAGGAGTCCGCTGCTCTCGCCGAGCGCCGAGCTCGGCTCGGTTATCGGCCGGAAACTCTCCCGGGAGTGGGGCTCCGGCAGCCTCGACATAAGTCGCTCCTCCGAGGCGATCGGGACGTTCTCGACGTACACCGTCAGCCAGGAGACCTCGCTGGAGCAACCGGAGGCTCCCCGGGAGGAAACTTTCGTCGTGCCTGCGAAGAAACCCGTGCGCAGGGCTCGAAGCCACGAGACGAGGGACACCAAGCCCACCAGCCTCGAGTCATCCTCGCCCAGAATCGCCGCTCAGCCCTCCGTCGGGGGACGCTCCGTCAGCGAGAGGACGAAGAAACAGCTCGAGTCCGAGCTCAAGGCCATCCTCACCGCGAGAGCTCACCATCGGGACTTGCACCCACCGTGATTCGACCCGGCGACTCGTCGCGATCGGTCCTTCTTTTTAAATCGTTCGTAGAGAAAGATTTATATAGTATTTCGAGAGAGATTCCAACGAATTCTTCGATGATTGATGCGGTCTCGGGAACGGTCTCGTCGCTGCCTCTGAGGGGCGTTTCATTCTTTTAAAGCAATATCAGATTTATAGGTCAATTTGTAGAGAAATCTGACACGATTTACGCACACACACGAATACACACACAAACACGAGTACACGCGGAGCAGTTTTCTGGCGGAATTTCGGGTTTCGTGCGTCGATCCTTGATTGGTGAAACGAGAATAAGAACCAGAGCAGAGATCCAACGTTTACTGGCCAACGACGAGTCGTGTCTGACAAATAATTCTAGAGATGGACGTGACAAATTTTAACGAAATCATTTAGTTTTATTCATTTTTTCGATGTTACATCGAAGACAATTGTATCGACTTTTTTTTATCATGCATCTTGTCGATACTTTTTCATGATCGACGCTTTCACGCTTTGCCCCGACAACTTTTTATCCTCGATCGAAAAACTCGCTGCTTTCGTACAGTACGTGACATTGAAATGTGGGAACATGACGTTATAATTTAAAGAGAATAGTTTTGAAGAATAATCCAATCTGTTGTGTCCATCTCTGAATAAAAACTATTTTCATTTTTTTTTGCATTTGTCAGAATAGATAAAATTCCAATTGTCTCTTTTAAAGACATAGATATTTTTTCAGCATCTCAATATTTTATTCTCCAAGTAGTAAAAAGCATTGATGAAGCATAAAAATCCTTTTTATCATTTGCATGAAAAATGTCTTGAATAATTTGCAAATATTTATTTTTCGACACGACTCTATTTTGAGATCCAATCGATCTCTGAAAACAAAACTTCGTGCACACTCAACACAGACACGTAAATCCCGTGATACGGGTCTCTGGGTTCGTTGATATATTGTTATATACATTAATAATATTAGGATAAAACGATTAAAAGAAAAACGAGTCGAAAAAGGCAGATCGAAAAAAAAGAGAAAAACGAACGAAAAAAAATGGTAAAGTGCTATAAACTTTTTCGTAGAAAGAAGAAAAACGCAAAATCTTCAACCAAGTGATGTAGAACGTATGCAAATATTAAGATATTTTCTTGTTGGCATTTTAAACTCTACATTGAACTGTTGGCCCGGTCGAGTCTCTCTTTCGATTGGAATTACAAAAAAAACGAGAATAACGAGACAAAATTTTACAAAATAGGCGCAAGTAGCTAACGAAATATTGATCTCGGATCGGACAACACTCGTAAAAACTTTTACGTTCGTCCAAATCGTTTACCAGATCACGATCGAAAATCGTCTTTTTTTTTTAATTCACTCCGAAAATAGTTCTCATCTCCGGGCACTACATTTTCTGCAACTCTGTGATGCTTCACGTGCCAATTAACGAAAGTCTGTCAAGCCTCCGTCTTCGGATAAAATAATTTTCATCGATCTTTCGAAAACAATGTGCCAAAAAAAAAGAAAGAAAAAAAAATCTTGAATCACAAAACTCGCCGAAAATTCATCATGTTCGCACCTCTCTCACATTTGAAATTGTATAAAATTGTAACACGTTGATTTTTATTCCCTATTTCGCTGAATTGGACCATACACTGCCACTGAAAAATGAGATGAAAGAGGAAGTCGAGAGGATCGAAATTTGCAACGTTGAGCTTGAACGAAAAAAAAATGTTCTTTTCTTCGAGTTACATAAATAATTTATGCGAACAAATAATTATTCGAATAGTCGATGGAAAAAAAAGGATAAACGAATTATTTACGAAAATAAATACGTGGAGAATAATTTTGTTTCGTTGCGTTTCGACGATGCAAATTCGATGAAAATTCAAAAAATTGATAAGAAATGGGAGAAAAGGTGAAAGTTCTCCAGAAGGAGAGGCTCGAACCGTGGGCTTTCGGCGTAGAATGACCACTTACTAAAGATACACTCTAATCTTAAAAAATATTCCTGAGCCTATTGGGGAAAAGTGTAAAAAAAAAAATTCGTATAAAATTAGATATTCGCTGCGGAGCGAAAATTTTATTCCTTTCGTTTCTATTCTCCTCTTCTTTTACTAAAAAAAATATTCCCTATTCGCGGTAGATGAGCGATGTACGATTTTAACGAAAATTGTGATTTTTAATGCAACAAAGTGCGCACACGACATTCTTTTGAGGCCACTGCACATTTTTAAAATGATTCTTTGCGAAGAATAATCGTTTATAAGCAAAAAAGGAGAATACGCGAAAGGAAATATTGTTTACATCGTTTTACAGAGAAAAAAAAGTCGTCTTCTCTCATTTTATTGAGAGAAGTAATTTTTATTTCATATCGCGAGGAAAATCGCGGGAAAAAGCTTGTTTCGAATCCTATATAATACAAATACATATATACCATATAGACGTATATATGTGGGTGCACGGACGTCAAAAATTTTGAGACCAAAGAAAGCTAAAGAGTGTTAAAAAAATGCGTGAAATTTAACAAGAAATTTTCTAAGGAGATAATACAAAAAATGAAATTTGAACGAAAATCGACTATGAAGAAATCTATCGAAATTGTCAAACGAGGTTTAATCATAAATTTATTAATTTTATTTTCGTTAAAATGGAATCAGCGAATTAAGGAAAAAGGGCGTTTCTTTATCATGTGATCGATGAAAAAAAAATTCTAAAAACGTGGTCTCGAATTTTTCGAGTCGGTGTGACCATAGGCGCAAACACATAAATAAACATTATTATATTTACCCTACTTATAGACTGTTAGCATTGAATGTATGAGAATAAATTCTATCATTAATTTTTGGATAATTGATATAAGCGAGGCCTTAGCAGTAGTCGTATCCGCCCAATGAAGGTAAAAAAAAAAATTAAAATTAACCAAAAAATGAACGAACGAAGGGAAGATTAATAAACGTTGAATTGTGAAGAAAGAGAATGCGAAAAACATGCTCGACAACGATTATTATCGTAATTGGAATGTCTAAGAAATTAGAAAATCTTGTCAAAATTTGCATCGTTGGCAACGAAATAATCTTACGAATTTTTTAATTCTTTGTTTTTTTTTGTTTTCAATTCTTCGTCACAAAATTCGTTTAGAAAAAAGTGCATACTGCCTGAACGAAAAAATCCCTTATTTCTAGGAATACTCGAGAAGAAATTTTATTAGTAAACAAAAAAATTTTCGCTGCATTCCAACGATGCAAAAATTATTGAGGCAAGGCAACGTCATTCTCATTATCCTCATCGTTGTTGTTATTATTATTGCTATTATGATTTTTATATTGCAATTGGTAGAATGTTTAAATATTTTGTTCTATAGTTGATTCCTTTAGAGGATTTCGAAATATAATGTATGCTTGAGTCGAGTGATATTCGCTGAGAGGAAATAAATAACGAATAACGTGAAATGTGAGATATTTGGAAGTGAAAAATTTCATTGAAGCTTGCATCGTTGGAACGTGAGGAAAGACTGTGTTAATTTTTTATTCCTAGACAAAAAATGTTTCTTGATGAACAATAAAAATGATTTTTAAACGAAATATGCTTGCTTTCCGATTTTTTTCTCTCTTTTTCGATATTTTCCAACGTTGCGGTCTTTAACGGAATTTACACGTAGGGATTTTGTCATTTTCGGCTTGAGCGTTTGTCGGATTAAAAATCGAGTGTGATTAGTCATGGAAAAAAAAGTAGAATTGTTCGTCTCTTGAAAAAAGCCTGTGCCATAGATTCCTTTGCGTTGTAGGGCTTCGTATTCTTTTCTTTTCTCGAGGGTGTTGAAATACCGAAAATATTTTTAATTTGCGATTACTCGACCTACTTTTTATATTTAACATTTCCGTGTGCGATTATCAACATTGCGAAACCAACTTACGATAGCGAATACAAAAGATACTTAGAACGATGAAAAAACGAAAGACTTCGTTGAAAAATTGTGTTTTTATTTTATTTATTTATGGTTGTTCTCCAGCCAAACGAAAGTGCAGAAAATGCAGAAAGTGCAGAAAATTTTTATACGGTGTATGTCAGTTGATCGAGTAATACCTAATTAATTAGAAAAAAATATCATTTTCGAAAAAAATTGAATTGAAAATGTTCTTTTTAACAGGCAAATCCCAAAATGATAAGTATGTACAACTATTTGGGTTTTTGTGTTGTTGAAGACTGCAGATCTGAATGAAAAACCTCTTATTTTATTCGTCATTAAAAAATTTGTAATTAAAAAAAAAGTATGGGCTCTTTAACAAGCTTTGTAATAAAATAAAATAGAATGAATGTAAATTATAGCTACTGATCGCAGATCTCCATCGTTTCTTCAAGTATTTGGTGACGTTCGTCACAACGTGAAACTTTTGTGGGGGCATCAGAGGGGCATCGAAAAATAATAAAAATAAATTTTTAATTTTGTTTATAAAACGCATGGGTACTTTATATGGAATTATGGATGTATTTATTTACTTATTTATACTATTTTAAAAGTTTCACATTGTGGGCAAAGTTGACAAATATTTGAAGAAAAGAATTTCTGATTATAGTAGCTACAAAATCCATTCATTATATTTTTTCTTATTAGAAAGTTCGGTAAAGGGTTCATACTTTTTTTTTAATTGCGTAGTTTTTAATGTCGAACAAAATAAGAGATTTTTTATTTAGATTTGCAGTATTTAATTAATATGAAGGATATTTTTAAAAATATGAGAAATATTTTTTACTGAATGGTTTAAGAGTTATCAAACTGCAAAGTTGCTGAGATTTAACATTGCTTCTTATGGAGAATTCGTCAATTTACACTGAATACAAAGTTCAGTCAAATCAAAAAATTTTATCTTAGTTTATCTTCGTACCATGTGGTTTTTTAGAAAAAAATTTTATTAAGAAAAGTTTTGGAGTATGTTCGCGTGTTAAAAAAAAACACATTTTCAATTGAATTTTTCTCACAAATGACATAGACGACCCCACTCGATTATTTTTCTAATAAATTCGGTACCACTCGTTTAACTGATGTACCGAATATAAAAATTTTCTGCAGACTTTCGTTTGGCTCGAGAACTACCTTAAAAAATAAAAAAATAAAAAAAAAACATTTTTTGGTACACCTAGGAAAATTCTTCACTTCGAAAACTTGAACAGATATTCTCCTGATTTCTCCACCTTTTCTACTAACAGTTTCCCATTCTACGGTCCGAGTGTGAAAAAAATGAGAATACCTTGTAATTGCCTGGTCTGAAATGACTTTACGGTGTGTCTGCGAGAGCTGTCCTCTTGGGACTCCAAAAAAAAAAACAAATAGGAGAAACATGAATGAACGTGTATGAACAAAAATTATAAACAAATCTCGTCGGTAATATAAAAATAAAAAATATACACACAAAAAGCAAATTATATATATTATATATACATACAAATAAGATAACGATTTATCCGTAAGATTATTAGCAGAATTTTCTCCACAAAAGTTTTCACGGTGGAGACGAGGGAAAATACGAAAAACAAGAAAAAAAAATGTGTAAAAAAATGTTGGGTGCCAAACAGTCTAAAGAGAAAGAGCAAATGCGATGCAAATACCTGCGATAGAAGTTACGATGGATGAGTGATTAAAAAAAAAACGAAAAGGAAAAAACAAAAAAAAAATACAAATTTTAAGGGGGCCAGTCTAGCGTCACCCGAGCCTAAAGCAAAAAAAAAGAATCAAAGTAGATCTATCGATTAAAAACCTAAATTTTTAGCAAATCCATAAATATATATACACATATAAAATTAATTTTATATCTGTATATATATTTTTATGTATAAATAAATATGTATAAATTTACATAAACATATGTATATTATATATATATTTAAACAAATATATGAAAAATATGCACACGTCTGAATACGCAGTGGCTTGTCAAATTATCTGAGAGATTGAGCGATAATTACTCGTTAATTACTTGCTCCTTCAATTGATTACATTTTTCACGTTCAAGTATATCTTTGAAATAAAGTTAAATACTTATGTTTTTCCTTAGCTAAAATAAAATATGAATTTTTTGGGCATTAAAAATTATTAAAGTTGTATTAAAGTAAGAATTTTAATACGATTGTTTTTGTGATTAAGGTTTGAAAAATCTTTTTTTACGTGTTACATTATACATATTATACACGGTAATACTTGTTAGAAAAAACTTGAAATTTAGATTTTATCTGCTGTATAGTTTACAAGCTGTTCCATTAATAAAATGTGTACTTTTTTCGTAATGAGGGTCAATTTTGTGTAATATAATTAATTTTTGAAAGCAAAGACACAAAAATTTTTTTCTTAAAAAGTCGACGAGGGCATGTTTCTTTACTTTTTTTTTTAATTTATATGTAACAAACATCCTCTAATCTGAAAAAAAAAATTTCTTCTCAATTACATGCTTCAAATTTCATTTTACATTGTAAAATTTAGTTTTCTGCATTTTAAGTCATTTAAAATAATATTACACTTTTACATCTCTCATATAATGTTTCTGACGAAGAGTGAAAAACTAATTTTTTTCTATAATTATTTTTTTACTAGTATGACATTCTGAGGAAAGCCCTCATGGGTTTGGAAAAATCATTTAAAAATCATACTAAAATCTTTTTCTCAACTTTTTTTCAGTTAAATGTTTCAAATTTTATTTTACATTGCAAAATTCAGTTTCTGCATTTTAAATAATTTTCAAAATTATTAGATTTTTATATTTCTAACGAAAAGTGAAAAACTGGTATTTTTCTATAATTATCTTTTTACTAGTTGACATTCTAAGGAAAGCCCTCAAGTTTAAGAAAAATAATTTTAAAATTATGCTAAAAAATTTTTACTTAACATGGTAGACTGCTCGAAACGTCTGAAAGTGAATTCTCTCATCAAATTTGACGATCCATTGGGGGTACAGAAATTTCTCGGACGGGAGTGATGCATCTGTGATTTGGTCAAGATTAAAAGTGAAATAATTGTACAATGGTTTTATATAAAAAATGCTACATCAATGAATCTGAAAATAATAGGAAAATTCCTATTTTTTTTCTTACGATTTAGATTACATTTCGTTTCGACACGAGTAATTTTGTACAATTGAAGAAAATTCGCTAGAAAATTACTCGATCGTAAAAAAGATTCAGCATTTACTTCGTAATTACTCGACAATTTTTTTCTAACTAAATTCCTCGAATGCAAATTTACTGTCGATAACAAGTGGAAAAAATGAAAGGTCGAAAGAGAAATCCTCCCGGTCCGAAAATCCTTCTTTTAGACTTTTAGCGATGCAAAACCGTAGGCGAATATATGAAAAAAAATAGAGAAAATTTGTACATAGTTGATGAAAAACAAGCACATTCACTCAGTCCTTCGCATATTTTTGTGTTTGCGCGTGTGCCATTCCGACCGAGCATATTCGCTTCAATTCGTTTCAACTTAAAATTGAATTGAGATAACGATCCGCTGATTTTTCATCGCTATCAAGAGACTGTACAGACTCGATTGAATTTCGACACGAAATTCGTTTTACTTATTCTCCAATTTTTTTCAGTGTCAAAAAATATTAGTTTAAAAAAAATGTCGTCTATTTTAATTTATCACTTCTCACTCTTTCGATTCGTGTAATATTTTTTTCTATTTGAATTTTTTTCGAATTATTTTTATGATTTCGTAATTTGTAAAATAAAAAAAAACAGACGTTCACATGTTTTTTTACTACCAGCTCGAGAGATTATAAAAAGAATTTAATTTTGACACAAAGTTTTTTTGCTTCACCAGCGAAAAAATGTTTTTTGGTTCATATCTCTGACTTTTACAATTTATGCAATATTTTTAATTAATTGAAATGCATAATTATTTTTATGATTTTTTCATTTGTAAAATTAGATTATAGAGGTGCCCTCCTGTTTTTTCACAATCAACCCGAGATTGTACAGACTCGATTAGATTTGAACATAAAATTATACATTTTCGCAGTGTCAAAAAAATTTATTTATGAAGAAATGTGTATTTCAGTTATTTCTTACTTTTTTTAAATTATTGGGATATTGTCTTTTTATCTTGAAAAGTTAATATTAATTTTTCGTAATTTCGAATATCAGATTAGAATTCAATTTCGAGATTACAATTCAAAATCGATAATATTACACATTATAATGGCCTAGTAAGACCAAACGTTTTAAACCTGCTTCTTCTTTCGCCTTAATGATGTGAAACTCCCAATTTTGAGTGAATTTTCGGACAAATCTCACGTTCGTATTTTTCAAGAAAATGATTTGAAATTTGAATATGTTGTGGAGTGTATACTATACTAGTGTATGACGTTCTTGAAAGTTCAAAAAACGATAAATTTTTTTTATTTTGGTTTTTTATCATTTTTTTTGAAATTTCAAGAATGTCTTGTACTAGTTTAGCGTACTCTGCATAACACATTCAAATTTAAAAATAAGAGATTGACCTTAAAAACTGTAAAAGTTAATCGAAAATAAATAAATACAATACAATACAATATACATATTCAAATTTCATTTCATTTGCTTGAAAAATATGAGCGTGGAATTTATCCGAAAATTCACTTAAAATTGGGTGTTTCACATCACGTCGAATACATACAATGACTCAGCAACAAAATTGGATTCCAAGCTATGACATGTAAAAAAGCCCAATTTTCGTCGAAAAAGACGTTTTTTTTATGCTACGAGAATAAGAGCACAAAAATTGTTGCATGAAAACGAAAACCCCAACTCGCGATTTTCTTTTCGATATGCATTTTAAAAAAAGAATTTATCGCAATTAAAAAATGTTATAACAATTCCATATTGTCCCGAAAAATAAATCGTTTTGATTGTAAAACTATCGTGTAAAATGTATTAGCTAATTCGCGATTGCCAATTTGTGAAGTCATTAAATTTCATTGGCTAATGTTTCCTCTCCTTTTTCGCAAAGTCTCATGGAGCTTGAAACGCTCGAGTGAAGTAGAGCGATCAAGAAGGAAAAAACAAAGGATCAAGGATGTATGAGCGATATTTTTAAAATTTTTGGAATTTTATACATTTTTTTATATTTTGTTCTTAAGAATATGAAAAAATATTGTGCCAAATTTGAAATCGTTTTACTGAATGGTTTAAGGTAGCACAACCGCAATACAGTGTTTAGACAGATTTTCTTAAAAATTTGCACAGATCTTCTTTAATGTCATATAAAAGTGTGTGTCAAATTTTATAAAGCTTCATCATCTAGAAATCGAGATATTATACATTGAAAATTGTTTTTTTCAAATCTTCCATAAGAGCCTGTATTAAAACAAGCAATTTTTTAAAATTAAACTTTAAATAACTACATGGTAGGCCTTTTTAAATTTAGCATACACTTTAACACAATGCTAAAAAAGATCTGTACAATTTTTGAATAAATTTTGTCTCAAAAAATTTCAAATGATGATTATACATTTAGTTAACACGTGGAGTTATAAAACTCCAAAGTTACTAAGATTTAACATTGTTTCTTATGGAAAATTCGTAAATTTGCACTCAATGCAAATTTTTAAATATGAGATTTTCGTGAATTTTTTTATATGTCGTAGCAATGTTCATTTTGTATAAACAAAATTTCAAAACGTTTTACTAATTTTTTTTATTTCAATTGTTTATGGGTGTTGTGTTCTCAATCGAAAATGATGGAAAATTTATAAAAATTTTATGTAATATTAAATAACATCACCAAAACGTCGTGTAAAAATTTTACGGCGATTATAAAGCTCTTGATTAAGATATTAATTTTTAAAAATGACTATTTTCTGTATATATTTTCTCATAAGAACACGAGCTTTAAGTTGCAATTTTGTACAATAAATATCTAAGTAACGAGCTTCCTAATTTAAATGAAAAAAAATCTGCACTAATCTTTGTGTGACATTAAAGAAGCTTCATAATTTTTGTTTTTTTTTTCAATTACATAGAGAGTAGACATGTCATTACACTGAGAAAAAAGTTTTGTAAATTTTACCATACAAAAGTGGCAACTATACGATTATTATTAAAATACATTTAATTTAAATCCTACTCTAAATGTATTATATTGAATTGTTAAAATATATATTTTATTGTAATATAGTTAATATAGCTGTCACTTTATAGTAAAATTTACTATCGTGATTTCTCTCATTGTGGATGACCTTGAATTTCAAATATGTTTTTATTTAGTTAATTCGCAGCAACTTTTCTTAATCAATTTTTACTCTCGAACGTCTTCGTAAGGGAAAAAAATGTTGTCAATCTTTTAATTTTTTGCTGTACGGACTCAACACCCATAAACAATAAAAAGTGTTTAAATTATTGTTAAAATATTCTCAAGTTGCTAATTTTTAGTCAAACTAAGACTCAAAAAATTGGTAACTTTTTAGCAAAAGCCAAAGTCTGGATTTTACAAATTTAATTTCTAGAATTTGTTTTTTGCTGGGATTTTCTATCCCATACATCCTTAAATGCACATTAGGAAAATTTTTCAAAGAAAATTGAGGGGCGGAGAAGAGGAAAAAAGAGAAGAAGATACGAGACTCGTTCATAAATGGCAATAAGGTGATTAAATTCTCTACTTTCTACGAAGCACTGCCACAATATAGAATGAATAACAATTTTCCAAATTATTATGGATAGACGTCATTGCTTTTTGGGACCCCGCTAAAAATCTTAATTAAGGAAAAAAACAGCCACGTGTGAAAAGATCGTTGCGTGTTAAATTGTAATTTAATTATATTAAATGCCAGGCGATTATGAAAAAAAAACGACAAGGTGACGACGTCGGAAAAATGTGGTGTCCGCGATCGAGCGATAAAATGAAAAATAAGAGGAAATAATTGCAAGGCTGCGAGTGTTTTACGAGAAATTTTTAACGATTGAAAATTTTAACGTAAAAAAAAAACAAATTGTATAAGTGAGATTTACGACCGGACAGGAAGCCGGAACGAACTGTCTTCAATTTTTTTTAAATTTATTCACGTCTGCGCGAGTAAAGTCGTTAATTCCGCAAATGGAAAATTTATTGAGAGACGTAATAAAAGAGAAGACTCGTTTTTTCTTTCAATTAAATTCTCGTTGAAAAGAGTATTATTTGAAAGACAAACGAATTTTCTAACACGCATAAAATTATTTCTCACAGCTAGGAAGAGAATTAAAAATTTTGGAAATATTATCGAATATCGAACATCAAATTAATTTGTAAAAAGTATAAATAATACGAGAATGTGAATTTTCTTTTTGCGATACGTTCCAACGATGCGAATTTCGTGTCGATATAATAAGGCGAGAAACACCACACGAAACATTCGTAGATTATTAAGGACGATTACGAAATGATAATGAATAATATTAACATAAACGATAAAATGAACAAATGAGTAATGCATAGGAATATGGGGGAACGAAGAGAGATGGAGATATGTGACGAGAATAGCGGATGAGGCGCAGAGCGAGAGAAGAATTAAGTGAGATAAATATATGTGAAGAAAATAAGCTGTACTCTGGGATCCTGCTGCCATAGCAAACTCGTTGGCGTACCGGTATTTGATTAATTAAGAAAAATAGGTTTCTCGCAACCTAAGCCCTCGTCTCTCTTGTTACGCCTACTAACTACACTGTTATTGTTGAATGAGATAAAAAAAAACAAAAACTTCACACTATTAAGAAATAAATATATTGTCTCAAAGGTGTTGATTTTATTTCTTCTCATTCCTTTTTACTTTTTATTTTCATCGAAAACTTCTATTGTTTTTACTCTAGTGTGTTTTCATTTTTTAATATATAAACAAATAACAAGTATATTTTTTTACTTTAAAAAAATTGTATTAAAAAAATAAATTTAAATATTATCTAAGATATACATTTTAATTTTATTTAGATCTTAAATTGTAATAGATATCTTGACTTCTGGGTAGTGGAACTTCTTGAAATTTTGCACAGCTCTTCAAAGAACATTAAAGAAGTTTTCTTTAGTTAAAAAAAACCTCAGATTTTGATTTTTCTAACTTTTATACAATCGTAGCAAGTACAGGTCACTTTGTATAACCTTGAATTTTGAGTATGCTATTCTTTAATCAATTTTTTTTAATAAACTCTTGCTGAAAAACCACATGGTACGAAGATAACTAAGATCAAATATTTTGATTCGACTGTACCTATAGAATTACCTTGAAAAATGTTAATTTTGTTTAAAAATTATTAAATGTTGTTCTAAAAAAAATTTTATTTTTAAATTTTAATACAGAATGTATTTAAAATTTAACTAAATTTTAACTAAAAATTAAACATTTTTTTAATTAAAAAATTTAATTTCAATATTTGATAACATTTGTTAATTAAAAATTTTCATTTTTCAAGTAAATTAAAAAAAATGTACTGGAAAAAAATTTTATTTGAAAATTTACAAAAAAAATGTTCTTTTTAAAAAGAATTACTTAACTTGAAAATTATTCGTAAAAAATGACAAGCATAAAGAGAACAAATTCTCTATATATGTGTATAATTATATATATTGTTACGTGTAGTACAAGCGGCGTAAACAGTAAATATATACAATCGTTTCGGTGACGGTATCTCAGCAAAATTGATCAATTATTCATCGAGCTCGCGGAATCCACGAACTCATTCCTTCAAGCGTTGTATGACGCTGATGCAGGGGTTTTCATTCAAGGTGAAAGAACGCCGTGTGAATATTGCGAAAGCGAGATAAAATAATGACAATGCGAGGAAGGTAAGACGAAGAAGGAAAAACATCAGTTTATATTGGACAAATCGCCTGAAATAATAAATAAACGATCTGAAAAAAGCGCAAAATAGATTTAAAAATTTCTCAGTGGATGAAAAAAACTCGAAATTCGTATGTGAAATATAGTGTTTCTCAATTTCATCGAAAGAAAATGATTTTAAATTTCATATACACAAGGTGTGACTCATCAAAATTGAGAATTCAATTTTTTTTCCATATTAAATAATCGTTGCGATTTGTCGATATAAATAATGGTTGTAAGTTTCCTCATAGTTTTTTTTACGATAAAAATTAAATACTTAGAATAAAATTGAGTTGAATCAATTAATTTCAGCGTATATATGAAAAATTGTTGTGTCACATTTGAAAATGACATTTAAAACGGTTTCAAATTTATCAGACTTTAGATTTTTATTTTATTTAGAATTTTATTTAGAATTCTAACAGTGTTTCTAATGGACATTTCATATATTTGACTTGAATGTAAACAAAAAAAAAACATCTCTACAAAACTTATTTAATGTCTTTAAATTATGGTTTTGACAATAAAAGTTACGAATATGGAAAAGTTTCACAAGACTGTAAAATTTTTAATTGTTTAAATAATACCAAATGTCAAATTTTTTAAAAAAACTGTGATTCGATTGTTAATCGATAGTATACACTCAATAGGAAAATATTGACAAATTTATGACAAAACTATGAAGTCCAATAAGTTTCAAAAATTTATGATGAAAAACGGATTTTTATCATGGACAGTATCTCCAGTTAATTAAAAAAAAAACATTCAAATAAATTCAAGTCATCCAAATGAAAAATTCGTCTATCAAATTAACAGACAATTAATTTAAGAATGCTAGTCTTGAGAAAAAATGTCATTAATCCGTGTGTCAACATGACTATGCAAGATCTAACAAAATTTGTTTCTAATTCATTTAAAGTTATTTTTTTTATCTGTTAAAAATGGAATAAAAGATTACAAGTTGTACCGAAATTTCACGCATAGATTTGGATAGGAGTGACAACGAAATTTTGAGAGTCATCGGGCTACGCAGTTGACGTTAAAACGAAAATTTTGACGGTTCGCATGCGCCTTGAATACTTGAAAAACTTATGACGCCTTTCTCGCTTTTTCTGAATGAAATGCAAAAAAAAAGATTGTCACTACGCTGCTGGCTTTATCTTATTGCCGCGGCGTGACTGGCAAAATTGTTTTTTTTTCTTCACGATACCGGATCGTCAGTCTGCTATAATTGCTAATTTTACTAATTGATTCGGTAAATTGCCGTTTCACAATTATCGCCACTTCTCTTTACAAAATTTCTCGCTCCCGCTTGTTTCCATTTTCCTTCAAACCGCGTGAATTAATTAACGCTCGTTCGCACAATAATCCCGTTTCATCGACTATCTATTAATTGTAATTCGATTTCTGACTTTCATTGTAAACCAACTGTAAATTAATTCCCGAAATCGTGATTTTCAAAGATAAATTAAAAAAAAATAATAATATCTTGCCCGAGTTATCGTTTTTTTTTACATAGTCAATGTAAGGAAATAAGTCCATTTTGCATTGAATTACTTTAATTTCTGAAACTTGTTTGAAAAAATCAATTAGACTGTAATTTTTTGCTTTTTGTTATAAAATGATTATAAATTAACTGCTGAAAATGTAGTTTTCAGAGATCAATTAATAAAAACAAATTTGTAAGTAATTTTTTTGTTTAATTTTATAAAAAATTATCAACTAAGTCCTAAAAATGTGAATTTTGGAGATAAATTAAAAAAATAAATCTTGCACGAGTTATCAATTTTTTTTACATCGTCGATGTAACAAAATAAATACATTTTCCATTGAAATACTCTAATTTATGAAACTAGATAAATTAATTTTTAAAAACTTTGAAAGTCACTTTTTTGTTTACTTTTATTAAAATAATTATTAAGTGCTTAAAACATGGTTTTTGGAGATAAATTTAAAATAATCATCCTGCACGAGTTATCAATTTTTTTAATCGTCGATATAACAAAATAAATACATTTTGCATTGAACTATACTTATATTTGCGACACTTGTTTGAACATAAAATTTGTATTTGTAATTGTAATTTTTTGCTTATTTTTTTTTTAAATAATGATAAATTAACCGTTGAAAACGTAGTTTTAAGAGTAAAAAAAAACTTTTAGTAATTTGTTGTTTACTTTTATAAAATAATGATGAAATAAACACGAAAAACGTGCACCAATAAAAAAGCATGGGAGATCTTACTATACAATAAAAGTAACAATTATAACAATTAATTATTATCAAATAAAATATATTTTATTTAGAATTTGTCCTAAATATAAATCGTTTTAGTATAAAAATATATTTAATTCTAACATAATTAGTACAGTTGTTACGTTATGGTAAAATCTACTATCGTAATTTTTCTTGTTGTAGTATTCGTAATTTTCTGTTTACCTTTATAAAATAATGATAAATTAACCACTGAAAATGTGGTTTTTGGGATGAATTAAAAAAAAATAACATCTTGCACGAGTTATAAATTATTTACATCGATTTTTACATTACAAAATAAATACATTTTCTATTGAAATATTCATAATTATATTACTTGGTTGAAAAAATGAATTTAACTGTAATTGTTCGTGGACTTTCAGAAATTTGATATAAAATACTTTTTGCATATTCACACATGCATGACAAATTAAGTCCAGAAATAAATTTGAGATAATATACACACGATGCAGTTTCTTTTCAATTTTAATCAAAGAATTGGTAAAATTTTTTCCAAAATACATAACAGGAAACTATATAAAAACGCAATTAATTTTAATCGTCTTTTCACGACTCGAAGAAAACAAAAAGGAAAAATTCTTTTCGTCGTTTATTCAAGGCGCGAGGAAAAAATTGCTCGCCCGTCAGGTTTACGAAAAGTGTGAAGTACATATTCTGTCTGGGAGGAAACATAAAGGCGAGCGAAGACAAAGAAAAGAGCCGCGAGGAAGCGAGTCACGAGCGATGGTGAGCGACGAGCGTGGCTCGTGGCCTAGACACATGAGGAAATAAGTGCAGCCTAAGGATGACTTATCAAAAATGTATCGGCTCGTCGAGCGAGCAAACGTCGCGAGCTTCTTCGCTCAATCTTCTCTCGTCTTCAAGCGTTTTTCCCCACTGGCTTTTCATCAAATACAAATTTTAGACACATTGAGGGAAAAAAAAGAATATTTCAAAAACGAAGTATGGTTTCTTTTTTTTTCAAGATAAGAGTCGTGCTACAGTCTGTTCAAAAGTTTGAGTTGTAAAATGTAAACTAAAAATGTAAAATAGTCACTTGGAATTTTGCGAGACAGAATTTCTTCAAAATTTTTTTTAATTTTCAAGCGTTAAAGATGTATAAGCAATATTTTTAAAAATATGAGAATTTTATTAATTATTGATATTTAGTTCGTAAGCATATGAAAAAATTGTAAGCAAATTTGAGATGTATGCAGCAACTATAACATATTTATTTTTAATTTTCAAGTTATAAAAATAATTTTTTAAATATAAGATTCTTGTTTTTTAAAAATATATTTGTATTAGTGTTCGTTTTGTATAGATAAAAATTCAAAATGTTTTACTAAAATTTTTTTATTTAATTGTTTAAATAATAAAACATGTTTAAATAATGGTTAAAATATGCCCAAGTTTGCTAATAGATAGTCAAACGAAGACTTAAAAAATAAGCCGATTTTGTAGCAAAAATTAGTCTGGATTTTACGAATTTAACGTTAAGAATTTACTTTTTACTGGGATTTTCTGTCCCATACATTCTTAAGATTCTTAAGATTGCATCGTTTTGTTTTCTTATTGAAAATTTGCACAAACCTTTGATATGACATGCATACGTGTATCAAATTTTAAGAGGATATTCATCACATAGAAATTGAGATAGTTATTGTTAAAAAATCCCATTTTTGATACTCTCCCATAAGAACCCGTGTTAAATATTGCGATTTTCAATTCTAAATGGTGATTCTTCTTAAAATTTAGCATATCTCTTTATTATACTACAAATAAGCTTCCCTTAGTTTTTAAAATAATTGGTAAGATTTTTTTTTCGTAAGTACAGGTCATTTGGATGACTTTGATTTTTTAATATGTTGTCCTTAAATTGATTTACAATAACTTTTCTTAATAAACTAAGCTCAAAAATCACATGGTAAGGAGATAAATATTTGTGATTTGACTTTACTGATAAAACTACTTTAAGGAGTATACAACGAGAAAATTATTTATAATTATTATAATAATTAGTATAATAATAATAATAATTTATTTAAAATAATTTGAATTTTGTAATAAGAGATTTTAAAAAAAGTGAAGATTTCCAACATTTTATATCTTCATTTTTAGATAAAGCTTCGTAATATTTTATTCACTTTTTCATACATTCTACAATATTGGTGTAAATTAAAAAAAAATTACGTATTACACACTTTTAAAACATTATATGTGAAACTGTTTATACATGTTCGTAATCTCGGTATTATCGTTGGCTAATATTTAAAAAGGCTTACTGCTCGAAATTTAAGATATTTAGAATGGGAGATTGCTTATCATGCGCTCGGTGTGTCAAGCCGTAAAAACCTTATATTTTTTTGTGATTACTCTTGAGGTTGAAATTGAGAAAAAAACTATGGAACCATAGATTCATTATAACAATTTTAATGGTTTCGAAGATATATGTTTGTTAAAAATTTGTATTATTTTTTTCAAAACAGTACATAAATGATACAAAGATGGATTTTAGGAACTACAATTTCGCAGCATTCGTTCGACTTTCGTGATTTTCTTTTATCATTGGTTTTTCTTAATAGGATTGAGAAATTGAAAACTACAGTTTTTTAAAACTTTTTCGTTTTAACATATAATTTTTGAATATTTTTATATCACGACGATTTACTATCTTCAAATATGTGTGACAACAAGTGTTAATTATGAACCCGAACTTTAAAAAAATATTAATTTTTATTAATAACTTTTTTTTAATTTAAAATTTTCAAAAAAATGCTTTTTTGCCAGACGGCGAACGGTACTTTGTAGTTGGCTGGTAAGAGGGTTAGACCATAAATAATAGAGAACTCGAACTTTTAACAAATATTAATTTTTATTTAACTGTTTTTTTTTTATTTAAAATTTTGAAAATAATGCCTTTTTTGGCAGACGGAGAACGGTACTTCGTAGTTGATTGGTAAATGGGTTAGAACATAAATAATAGGGAACCTGAACTTTTAAAAATATTAATTTTTATTAATTACTGTTTTTTATTTTATTTAAAATTTTGAAAAAAAATGCCTTTTTTGGCAGACGGAGAACGGTACTTCGTAGTTGGCTGGCAAGAGGGTTAGAACATAAACAATAGGGAACGCGACGCGAAGAAACCGAGAGAGTCGAGGAACGAGCGAGGCACGCGATATACATATACCGCACGGGTTAAAATAATACATTTAATAATTAAATATCTCTTGAATTATTTGAATGCGGGCAAAATCCCTTTACAGGGTGTTTTTTTATACTAAATAGAATATCTATGCCAAATTTCAGCAAAATCGGACATAACAGATTTTCGGAAGTTCATCTGTGGATTTTATTGGTTTCTCATAAGACTGGTTTATTTCGAACATAATTTATTGGGATAATTTTCGCTTATTTATCGATCATGCTACTTGACATTTTGCTATAGAAAAACTGGTTTAATACTCTATATTGTAAAAAAAAATTTAATAGCAACAATTAATTTTTGTACACTGAAAACGTAATTTGGTTGATCCAACAAAATATTTGTTTCAATACGTTCAACGATATTATTCTACAAATTGAACTAAATTCTTGGTTGATTTAACTGAAGTTTCATTATTTCAAATGCACAAGTGTTGTTTCGACGAAATATTTTCAACTAAATTATTTTCAACTAAATCTATTCTTAGTGATACTTTCGTTAATATACTTTCTTAAACCATTCAGTAAAACGATTTCAAATATGGCACAAAATTTTTTCACAAAATACCAAAAATTGATCAAATTCTGTTTAAAAAATCTTTCCGAAATCTTAAAAAAACCCGAAATAATTACATTTATGATTAAATTAATGACAATAACACGATTGCGGTACAAATCGAATTAATGAAAGAATTCGTAACGAAAGATTCGAATCGTAAAAAAAAAGTCACAAATTCTGTCACTGCGCGATAAATGAGACTTTAGCCACGATAATATCCATCAACCCGGATGTTTGATTTTTTCCAACGAATCGTGTGTGTAATATTCGCGCGGACAGATAATTGTGGTTAATTGGCAATGCAGACTCCAGGAACGTCCAAGCCGGAAATCCCTGGCGTCGGAAAAAAACGACGTCTCCGCGAGATGGGAAAATCACGTATATGCGTGAGCACGTGTGCGAGAAACGATGCGCGCGTAGAGGGAGAAAAGAGACGTAGGTCGTGAATCTACGATTTCCCCGCCAAAACGAAAATATCGGCTATAAGGTCCGAATAGCGTGCTCATAAGCGCTTTAAGGAGGTTGGCTGTAGCCATTTGTAAATGGCGAAAATAAATGAAGTTTTACGTGTTAAAAGTATAGGGAATCGAAATTTGTTAAGGACACGA